>JAEANM010000241.1:0-40540 GCA_017656035.1 Myanophis thanlyinensis | reverse complement strand
AATTGTTGATTTTAATACTAAATTAATTTAATTTTAAATAGTATCAGCTTCATATAATTATTTTAATTAGTTTTTTTTAGATCGTTATGTATGTTTTTTATTTGCTGTGCACCACCCCAAGTCCCTTGGGAGAGGGGGCGGTATATAATTTTTGAAAAATAACTAAATAAATAAATCAGGAAAGGGGTGGGGGCAAGATAAGTGGGGCCCTCTCTTTCCCTGGGAAAGACATGGGCATGATGGGTTATGAAGCACCAGGAGCCTTTGGTGTCCCTGGCACCCCTGCGACAAACGCCCATCAGAGAGAAAGGGGGCAAAACCCCAGGACTGATGGCACCTTTTCCTGCCTGGCTTTGCTTCACTCTAGGGCACCCCACAGCATTAGAAACATGCACTTCTGAATGTGTTCAGAGGTGAGACTATGGCTTCAGATCCCCAAGACGCCCTTTGAGAGCAAAGCAAAAGGGCCAAGTCAGGGTCCCAAAACAGGAACAAAATGGAGGGGGGGGGTCTTCCCTCCCAATACGTGCCATTGGTGTTGAACTTATATGGAAAGGTTTTATGAAGCGCTTAGATGTTTCACTGCATAAGGACACCGGCTAGCGGCCAGATCTTTGGACCAAAATACAGCATTATATTTTTCCACCAGCTTCCTTGGAGCGACTGAGTAATCTTAACTATATTTAGGAAGTGATATTTTTACAATAACAAGTACAATTATTTATAGCAGTGCTAACTGAAAATGGTTGACGAGTGTAACTATTAACAATTGATGTGCTTATTTTGCTATTTCGGGTAGCAAATATTTCATTGTTTTACAGTTTTGGGATGTCCAGAGATCGTTTCCTTGTCTTCTGAAATGGTCAGGTTATTTGTGGCAATCTATATTACCGGTAATTCATTTGCTCAGGCTACTCTCGCTCAGCTGGCTCTTCTAAATGTGGACTACTATTCCTCTTACCCCTGGCTCTCATGGGGAGTGGACACTGTGGCTATGCTTGATGGGAGTTGCATTACAAAACTCTGGAGGTCCAGGCTGGCAGGAAAGCCCAAACCCAGGAAAGACTTTCACAAAATAACTTTATTTTTAAATCCATCCAAAAATGCAGAAATATATTTTGCTGTGCCACTATCTGTGGCTAATCTTAGCCTAAAATGGCCTCTGGCAAAACCTGAAAGGCTTAAATATCACAACACCAGCTGTTGCCACTATCTTTTGCCGCGAAACATGACCTGAGGGAGCCATCATGGGGTGTGGGCTTTTGAGCATCCTCCAGCCCTCACGGTCTCCCAGGCTGCAGAGGCCAAGGAACCCAAGGGAACTGTAAGAAGGAGGGGGGTTGACAACCTGCCCCCTCATTGTTGCCTGTTGGGACCTGTAAAATCGGGACCTTTCTGGGCTGCCTCTCCTCCTTTATTTTCCCTGAAATAGTCCCATCACTTGATGCGGTTGTCAGACAGGCATCTCCAGGCTGCCCTTTTCCCTCTGGGGACCCCCCACTCCTTCTCTATTCAGTTGAATCTGGCTGGAATGTTGGGGCTCCTTGATTGCAGGTTAAAGAAAGGAGAGCTTGGATAGCAGAATAAGTACCAGATACCAAACTTGGATCAAAGCTGGCAGGCCAGTTCAGGCCTTTTGTATAGATGAACTACCTGAAAACGTCTCCTGGAAAAGGGGACCCTCAACACACAAACAGGTGCTTCACCTGAGAGAGTGGCCCCCAAAAGGAGTCGCTGCCTTGTTCTAGGAGACCCACGCAAAGCACAACGTCTAACTAAAGGGAAGGAAGGGCAGACCAGCCCTGCAGATCGAGCACCGCGTCCCCCCCCGCCGGGGGAAAGGGGATGAGGCTGCCCGGCTCGTTTGCATTTCGCGGGCCAGAAGCAGAATAAACGTGGGGGGCTTCCCCGTCGGGGCAGGAGAAGGGATCCCGTGGCCCGCCGGCCCTGCCCTCGCCCGCTCCGACCCCAGACACGGACGCGAAGGAGGGAGCGGAGCGGCTCACCTGGGCTTCCAGGCGCCGGAGCCTCTCGAAGAAGGGCCGCCGCGGCTCCGTCGCCCCCGGGAGCTGCAGCAAGGCGCCCCGCAAACAGGCGGCCGCCAGGACCAGGGCTACGGACACGACCCCCGCCGCCGCCCGCATCCCGAAGCAGCTGCGCATCCCAGAGCGACGAGCCTGCGCTGCCTGGCTGAGCCCGGAATAGAGCAGACCCGCCGGGAGGGGAGCCCGGAGCAAAATTTAGCTCCGCCGCGGGAGGGGCCGAGGGAGCGCGATCCCAGGACAGGAACAGGACGGGGGGGCCACGCGGTGCTGCGCCACGCCGAGGGCTGTTGGAGGCGGGCAGGAGAGGCCGGACGAGTCAGCTCGGACGGGGCGGGGGGCACCCCAACGCAGGAGCCCCCCAAGGAAGATCCCCGGGGCCGCAGCAGGCAGCTGTCCGCAGAGAGACCCGCCCGGGAAAGAGGCGGAACCCACCCTCTTTCTGCCGCGGGGCCAGGCGCCGCCCCGAAAGCCCCCCCCCCCTCTGTGGGGCAGCCGCAGCCCTTCTGAGCCTGGACTACCTCGCAGGGCTGTTAGCAGCTCTTCCTCCCGCCCTCTCATTCCAATGCCCAGGAATGAGCGGCAGGGGGCGCTGTGCCTCTCGCGCAGGCGCACTCCCGGTCTATCTAGCTGTGCGACCGCGCCGGCGGCACGCATGCGCGACCGGAAGGGGCTTTCAGAGGGGCTTCGCGGACATCCCCCCCCCCCCGGTGAGTGAGAGGCGCTCCGGGACCCCCGTGGCCCTCCAGGCGGGGCGGGGGAGCGGGGGGGCCGTTCTCGGGATTGTCGGCGCCAATTTGCCCCGCCCTGTCGCTTCGCGTGCCCGCTCGCATCCCAGCTAGACTGCCCCTGCCCCTGGAGGCTCCTTCGGGACGCCCCTCCCCCCCGCAACACCGGGCGCCCGTCCCGCCGGGTCGCCTCCCAGGAAGGCCCTGTGGTGCGGAGTGGCTTCCTCGAGGCTGACGGGGCGGGAGATCTGCGGGATCATTGGCTCGGGCGGAAGGGACTGCAACTGTGGGGAGAGGTAGACTGCCTCTGAAGTAGGAGGCTCGACTTGCCCTTGACTCCTAACGAAGAGCGAGGCGGTTGCTCTCGTTGCGTGCCGACCATTCCGGCTTTGTATGCGGGTGTGTGTGTGTGGTGGGGGGAAGGGGATTACAAAGCTCCAGCATGAACAAAACGGAATTTTCTCCCTGCCTGGACAGCAAAGAAGGGCGGCCCTTTCTGCCTTCCCTGCTCAATTGCTGCAGAACCGGCACCCGAATGTTCCCTCCAGTTCCAGGCGGGCCTGGGAGGGCGAGAAGGGAGCTGGGAAAGGCACAGGTCTGGAGCGCCCCTTTAATTCTGCTTTGCAGGAAAAAGAGCCAAAGTCGGCTCCTCTGTGAGGTCCCTTTCTCTGCTCTCAATAGCTGAGGATAAATAACTGACTGCAGAGGCTGATCAGCACCAAAGTAGCAATAAAGGTGCCAGGTGTGTTCTTGACCACAGGTAAGGTATAGGATGTTTGCACTTCAGGAAGAAAAATGCCAAGTTTATTGGTTTTCAGAATTGGGGATTTATTACAAAGCAGTCCAGCTTTTCATTTACATGCTGGGGTCTTTGCAATATCCTCACTTTGGTTTTTGTCCTATTGCTTTATTTTTAATCAAACCAGCTTTAAATCAAACCCACTTAAAATCCAGATGTGTATAAGGCACAGTACTACGGGGACATTGTACATGCATTATAATGCTTTTGTTGCATAGTTAATATTTTTCCATTTTTCCCCAGAAGGAAGTCAAAACTGGTCATAGTCGATATGTAAAATGAATCTAAATTGCCACAAATGATGGTCCTTATTAACTTAAGCAACTATATCTGGAAAGCATTTCAGGAGCTGCTAAGGTTTTCTCCAAGAGACGAACAATTCCTGTCTCTGAACTGTGTAGAAACTAAAGGGGCCTCTTTGTCCTCTTCCAGTTGCCCTCAGGGCTGGAGATGTGAAGCCTCCGGCTGTCAGCCACAAGAAAGGCCATGGAGGACAGTCTTTCTTCGCCAGTGGAGAGACTGGATGCTCCAGGGATCAGCCGGCGGATCTCGGTCAGCGAGTTCTCTTGCCACTGCTGCTACGACATTCTCATCAACCCCACCACCTTGAACTGCGGGCACAGCTTCTGCCGGCACTGCCTGGCGTTATGGTGGATGTCTTCCAAGAAGAACGAGTGTCCAGAGTGCCGGGAGAAATGGGAAGGGTTCCCAAAGATTAACATCCTCCTCAGGTGACGATCGCCCTTCCCGGTTGCCGGGCCAAGACCCAAGCGGTGGTCCCAAGGCATCCAGAGGCCGGTGGGTGTGGGGAGGCGAGCTGGCCTGAGGCTTGAAGATGGGCTTGTTTCTCCACTTTGGCCAGGTGCCTCGGTGCCTCCCCAACTGCACCTTTGGGCGCGTCAGGAGGGAGTGGTTGAAGGCCGTCCTTTGGCCTAGTTGACTCTGCTGCTCTTAGCAGGGTGCGGCCTTGGTAAGAAGCCAGCCTGAGGTTGCACTGCTCCCTCTGAGGGCAGATGGGTCTTCCTTCCCCAACCCACTGCAAGGGGGGCAGAGCCAAACGAGGATTCCTGGGACGACCAGCAAGTGATTCCTGTTGGAGGATTTGGGCAGGCCTGACTCGGGAACGCGTCTCTCGCTGCAAATCAGAAAAGGCTGTTCCAGAAATGGACAAGTTGGCTCGGCCACCGAAGTCGGCTCAAGCACTTTTTCCTCTTCCAGGAATGCCATTGAAAAGCTGTTCCCAGCCGCCATTGAGCAGCGCAAAGACGACATCCTGCAAAACCACGAGGCAACGCAAAGTCTGGCTGCTTTTCAGAAGCATGGGAGCAACCAGCCCACGGTGGCCCCCAGTGCCAGGAGGGTGAACCCACCCAGGGGAGGCTTTTTCTCCGGTGTCCTGACCGCGTTGACCTGCGTGGCGGTATGGCTCCCCGAGGACATTTTTCACAAGCAGTGCCACACTGGGCAGGGGGTGGGGGACTTTGCAGGGCACTGTTTGAGCAGTGGAGCTGAGCTTCCAGTGGGGTCTTCTTACTGCCTGCATGGAAATGAGGGCGGGGCTTGGATGCCTGTCCGGTTTCTAAGAGCTGTGCCCCCCTGTGCTGCCACTTTGGCACTCAGGGAGTGACGCTGAAGGGAGGCAGCTGTGGCTCTCTGGCCTCTTATGCCACCTTATCCCAGAGAACTGGCTCCATGTGGCTTATTGAAAACAATGTGGTTTGCAGCAGGCATGGATGGCTTGTCTAGACCAGCCTTTGAACATAACGGTTGCTTTAAACACCCTGGACCCAGGTCTCAGGTGCTCTCGATTGGTCTCTTAGGTGGTTTTGCTGGGCTATCATTGGAGCAGCCGGGAGTCAGAGGACAGCCTGCTGGTCCACAAGCCTGTCGCCAAATGGTCAGCAGAGGAGGTGGCCCACTGGCTTGGGCAGCTGGGACCTTGGACATCCCTCTACAGGGAGAAGTTCCTGCAGGAGAGGGTGAATGGAAGGTGGGTCAGGAGACGGAGAGAGGGTGGGAGGATTAAACACAAAGCCTTGCCTGTCATTCCCGGGGGATATGCAAATGGGGGGGGGAAGAAATGTTTGCGGCCTGCTTGGGAGTCAGAGGTGACTGGTTGCTGCCTCGCCAGGCATTTCTGTTCCTTTTCAAGTAGGCAGTTTTGCTTTGCTCTGGGTGGAAATGTCTGTGGCTTTCTAAGAGTTTCCTGATAGAGACATTGGGGCTTTGCGGTGCTGGAGCCTGGCCTGGATGGTTTCTCTTGCAGGCTGCTTCTGATGCTGACCGATGAAGAACTCAGGCAGGCTCCTTACCAGGTGGAGAACAGCAGCCACAGAAAAGCCATCGCCATGGAACTGGAGCGGGTGAAGATGCTGGGGGTGAAGCCGCCCCAGAACCTCTGGGAATACAAAGTGAGTGTGCGCTGCAGGGACCATGGGAGCCCTTGTTGCTTCTCTCTGCCGCCGATCCCGAGGACCGAAGGCCGGCAGCCCCGGCCTCTTCACCCTCCTAGCTAGCGAGACTCAGATGGGGTCTTCCCCCACCTTACATCCCAGGCCTAACAAGCAGTGTCATGCCCGAGAGAGGCCGGCAGGTGGCGGATCAGAGCCCTTCCTCCACCAAGGTCCCTTGCCTTGCCTTGCCTTGCCTTGCAGGCGGTGCAGCCCGGGCGGTCACTGTTCCTGCTCTACGCTTTGAAGAGCTCCCCTCGGCTCACCATGCTCTACTTGTACCTGTCGGATTACAGTGACACCTTCCTGCCCTTCATCCACACAGTCTGCCCCATGTCAGAGGACCAGGAGCTCGAAGACATGATTGCAAAACTGCACGTGAGTGGAGTCCCGGGCAACTTGGCCTTTGACGTAGGCGGCCCTCGTGCCCTGGCAAGAGGCAAAGGGTGTCTGTGCCTCCAGCTTTTCTCGCTCTCCCAAAGGGGTAGCTGGTGCTCATCTTCTGTCTCTGCAGGATCACAAGCACCCGGTCTGGAAACAGTGGCGGGAATTCCTGGTGAAGTTTGTTTTCCTGCCGTATCAGCTGCTGGCCGAGTTCGCTTGGGACTGGCTGGAGACCCATTACTGGACCTCCCGCTTCATCATCGTGAACGCCATGCTGCTGTCCGTGCTGGAGCTGTTCTCCTTCTGGCGGCTCTGGTCGAGGCGGGAGCTGAAGTGAGTCAATACAGCCCTCCCCCCACACACGCCCAGCCAAGGAGTGGGGCCAGCGAGGCTGTATTGCAAGGACAAGCAGGGCCAGCAAAAGACCCAGGATGTAGTTTGGGTGAATCTAAAGGCTGCCAAGCCCAGATATTAACCCTGTCCTCTCTCTTCCCCTCCTCCTTTTTCAGGAGAATTCCCTACCGGATGTGGAGCCACTTCTGGAAAATGTCAACCCAGGGATTCCTGATGGCCATTTTCTGGCCAGTTATTCCCCAGTTTGCCTGCAATTGCCTCTTTTACTGGGCTTTGTACTTCAACCCAATCATTAACATTGACCTTGTCGTGAAGGAACTCCGTCGCCTGGAAACCCAAGTCCTGTGAGGCGGAGGGCCCCGCACCCTACTCCGTCTGGGGCAGGATGCTGAAGGGTCAGCCCCATCTTTCTGCATTTCTAAATTCAGCTGATACTTCCTCCATGGATAGCTGAACAGTCCGGTTTTGCAGCTGTTGCATCCCCCACTTTCTTTTCAGGAGCAAAAGGCACTTTTTCCTTGGAGCAGAGAAGAAGTAATCTCTGCATAATCCAAAATCTCACTTTGAGCTGAATGAAATCGGGGTTGTTGCAAACTCTTTGGAAAAGGACCCCTTGCGAGTAAGTAACTGAATTGGTTTCTCTGTGCGTCTAAATTTCCTCTATGTTGCTTTGTGTTAAATCTCTGGTGAACCTTTATGTTAAATGTGATGTCCCTATAAATGAAATTTGACTCTGCATTTTTATTAATATGATCTTTAAATTTGCATAGAACATTTTTACAAATTAAATAATGTTTTCTAAAAGTAGTGACAGTTGTTTTTTCACCCAGTGTTCCCTCCTTCCCTTTCTTGTTTAGATTGTGAGGTAGGCTGGACTGTACAATGGCAGGTGTCCTGGCTGCCTGGTGCCCATCAGTGTCCAGGATATGATGACAGGAGTGGAACTTTGCGACCAGCTCTCTTCTATACCCTCCCTTTGCCACCCTGGGTGCTCTTGCTTTCTCTGCAGTAATGGAATGTGGGAATGACTGGGGGAGGGGCAAGAGGGTCAGAAGAGCATTCCCCCCCCCCCCAGAGTTTCATGGACTGTTAAGGAAATTGAGAGGTTTGGACTTTCAGACTGGCAAGATTCTGTTAGTGCAGGATAAATAAATAAATAAATATTTCTACAATAAAGTAGAAATAACTCAGCTGGCCATGTTTCCCCTCTAGTCTGCTTACATGGCTGACACCAATTTTATAAGTCCTAAAATTTCTATCCCATCTCCTTTACAACCCCAAAACTAGGGAGGGGCTCTTCTAGCCCTCTTGCCCCTCCCCCTCCCCTGCTGAGGGCTGGGTTGCTTTTCTTCTGACTGACCCCAGCTGCCTCTCTTTGCCCAGTCTCATTCCCACATGCCATTACTCATTAGTGCAAAACTGCATCCTGGAAATGAGACCACAGAGCTGCCTGCAGACTCTCCTGGTGCCGAGTCCCTGTAGCAGAAGGAGGCTGGGCTGTCCGAGGGGAAGTAGCAGCTCAGGTCCTGCATTGGAATGCGGACAGGCAGCGAAGCTGTGCGAGTCAGTCATCTGGGCACGTGGGGCTCCTCTCTCCACAACGGCTGTCTGGCCAGAACAAATACGTCACACTGTAGGGGGCTTTTGCCAGGCACTTGGCCGCGTTGCGGTCACACTCACAAGCCATCTTTTGGCATTTGTCCTCAATGTCATCTGCAAAAGGAAAAGAGACCAACAAGCAGTGAAGCTGACTTCTGGAGTTGCCACCTGAAGCTTTGAAATGCCACTTTCCGAGAAGGTTGTCTGTGACGCCCAGAAGGGGGGCGGGGTTTCTGGGCTGTCACTTCTGCTGAGACACCCCAAGGCCTTTTCTCTGGGGTAACTCACCGCACTTGGCTTTGCTGTCCTTGCACTCCCAGGGGTACCTCCGCGTCTTGGGGGCACAGTTCTCCTCCTCAGCTTTTCCATAGCAGCAGTCATGCTTAAAGCAGCACCTGGCAGAAGCAGAGGAGACCCACTGAGCCGAGGTGAGCCCCTCACCTGCCCCCTCTCGGCCTGCTGACCAGGAGGGGAGGCTGCGTTTACTGCAATAGGTAACAGTGCTTACTCAGATGGATGGATCATTTTTGTAATGTAGATAGGTGGTGTGTGATAAAGACAACTTTTGGAGAATTCATTACTGCTGTTTTGGACAGCTGGAGTTCCAGGCCTCCAAGAGTGGTGCTCTTTCCTCATGTCACATCCTCTCACCTGGAATGGCTTCTGTGCAGAAAGCCCGGCGGGGGGCTGTTTCCCCAATTCCAGTGCTGTCACATTCAGCTTCATTTTAGTCACCCCAAATAATCCTGAATCAGTTATACCTGAGTTGGATTTGGAAGCATCCTGTTCAAGGGAAAATCCCAGATGCCCATTAGGGCCAGCAGCCAAGGGCCGTCCAGAGCCCCCAGGTCTTTGTGAGGTTATGATGCTGCGGCAGCTTAATTTGAAATGAAGCCAGTGCCAACTTGCCTGTACCCATGCCTTTAAAAACAAAGCTGGGCAGCCGGCCCACATCAGTCAGGATGTGGGGCAAAACACGAACCAAGGAAAACACGTTTCCTGGCCAAAATGGGTCTGTCGCTCCTGGCTGTGCTTGACCTTCACAACTGAAGCAAAGGTCTCATTCTGCCAAACTAGCAGAAGCCACAGAATGTGCATTTCCAACTACTTAAAAAACAGTGGAGCTAAATATTGTCCTTTGAGGAAGCTTCTATTTTGAGTTTAGTTTATAGTGATGGCAGGATGTGGTGTGAGGAGGGCGGTTTGGCACCCCCGAGCCTCTCAGGATGGTGTGTCTTCCACGTTGGCACTTCCAGACGCAGGCATGAGCTCAGCCGCTTCCCAGAACCCTCCAGCTACTGCACAGATCCACACTATCTTACAAACAAGGCATCACACTTTTGCTTTTTAGCTCTGCTCCCCAAGAAGGAGTGCCCAGTTCCTCTGCCCCAGGGTTCCAAGGCTAAGAAGCAGAGCAGAGGGAGGCTGCTTCGTGCCCAGCGGGAGCCCTCGCCAGCCAAGGGCAAGAGGCCGATGGGGGCACTTACCAGTCGACCTGGTCCTTGGGCCAGCCATGGCCTCCCCAGCCACAGTAACATCCGTAGCGAATGTAGGCCAGGGGAGTTCGCCCCGTGGTGCACTGGATCATCCCGGCCAGCTGGAGGATTCCTCTGCGGGGCCGGGAAGGGGCCTTGTCCAAAGGCTGTCCTGTAATGGGGCAAAAGGAAGGAAAGCACGGCATCAGGAGGGCAGCTCTGGAGGAGGGGGGATTTCTTGCCTGTTCCAGCTGACTCTGCTCCTGGTTGTGTGTGTGTGTGTGGGATTCTAATAAAGCTTCTTGCGGCCCCCAGCAGTACCCTTGGAGGGAGAGGAGGGAAGAGCCTCTCATTAACAGGGGTGCCCGAAAGCAGAGTGCCACCAGCCTGCAACAGCCTTTTCCCATCTTCCTCTTCGCTTTAGTTTAGGGCATGGGGGGGGGGCATAAAGGGGAAGCTGCCTCCTTGGCAAGGGGGGGTGTCAGGAGTGTTGGGAAAAAAGGTTCCCTCAATGTAGCTTTGCTTTGCAATAAATGGAAGTCTGGTCCCATTTCCTGTCTGGTTCACAAGGCTGACACCAATCTTTCAAATCCACAGGAATCCCAATACCTCAAATGACACCTGCCCATCATGCGGGAAGGGGGTCCAAGGCAATCCCCTCAAAGCAGCAGGGTCTCTTTCTCTGGGACCACCGTTTGGGCAACTCCCGCCCTCCAATTATATGGAAGGTGAGGTATCTGCTGTTCCCAGTTTCTTCAGCTCCACTCACATCCAGAGGGATCAGTGCAGAGAGAGGCAACTCAGCCCCCCAGATCTTCTCCATGAAAGCCAGAAACGGAGAGGGGGGTTCTAGTCTAGATACCAGCAGAAGGCCAGGTCCAGGACTTTGTGCCAGTCCCTGGCTCTGGGCACTATGAAGAAGGCAATGGCAAACAACGTGGCCATCCAGGCAGTGCTCAGGAGTCAAGGCTAACTGGGAGGCCACCAATCCTCTTAATCTGGTTACCGAATTAACCCACATTCTGGATTCACACGAGCGCAAGATCCCTCACTCGGGCCTCCGGGAGGGAAGTGGGACCCCGAAAGCGCTCCCGCCGCCAACTCACCGGTCAGCATCAGCACCAGCACCAGCATCAGCACCAGCACCAACGGCGGCGGAGCCATCGGCTGCAATCCGAGGAGACGTCCGTCCCGTCCAAGCGCTGCAGCAGGAGCCTCTGTTTCTGCCCGTCCAGCTCGGCGTTGCGCTTCTGCCGCCGCCGTTGCCGCTCGCCAGCCTCCATCCCGTCCTCCGCCCACGCGCCCGGCGGTGCCCGCCCCGCACGCGCCACACAGCCCGGGCGGAGCAGCTCAAGGCCCTCCGGGGCTTCCCCCACCCGGCCTCGCCCGGAGGTCGTTGGCGGGGAGCGTCCCTGCTCAGCTGCCTCTTCCCGGCCGGCGCCGCTGTGCGCGAGAAGGGCGAGCCGGTGTGAGCAGCGGGCGTCTGGTCCCCCAGTCCCACCTGAAGGTCGCCGCCAACGCTCTCCTCTCCCCCTCCCCTCCGCAGGGCTGGGCTCCCCGGCTCCCGGTGCTGGGGCGCGCCAAGGTCGCCTGCCCTGACTTGGGGGAGCCTCTCCTGGGGGCTCAGCTAATGGCCGAAGGGAGGTGGGAGTTGGTTCCCTTGGACACCCCCCCCCCCCAAGGCGGTGTTGGGCAGCCAGAGAGCAGCCAATGGGGGAGAAAAGGCCAGCCTTTCCTGAACAGGTGTACTGACACCTAACTTAGACTTGTGAAGGGTTTTGTTCTAGATCAAAACGGTGGGGAGCACAGGGGGTGTTCCTGGCAAAAGCTCCCCTTGTCTTTCTTGTCATTCACCACTTTCTGGCTTTGAAAGGTCTTTGTGGCTGAAGACTCCCAGCAGTGCAAGCAGTCTGAGGGCTGGCCAGCCACTCTTCCTGCTTTTTCTGGGTAAAAGAAAGTTGTGTGTGTTTGCAAACCAACATTGAAATGAATTCCTCACTCCTTGGTCTCACCAAGTCACCTGCACAGCCCATTGGGTGGGACAGGCTGACCTTCCTGCTGGTAGGGCCTATAAATCTCCACTTCTGCTTTTCTCTTCAGTAGTTGAGCCCCTTCTTTCGGGTCATCTCATCCTGTTGGACCAGCACCACCAAAGCAGGTTGGGCCGGTTGGACAATCAGGTGGGGCTGGCTCATCCCCCTGGACATCTTCCTTCTTCCAGCCATACCTCCCTCTAGATCCTCTTCGAGATGCTCTCCTGCTCCCTCGGGGGAGGGGGGAGACCTGCTTGGAGCCACTAAAGTTCTCCCTCGCCCTTTTAACTTGCTATTTACCCTGACAAGGTGGAGGATGTGCTTCTTTGTCTCTGGCTTCTTTGCAAAGACAGATAAGAAATTATAAATTACAGCCCCTTTCATGGGAGGGGACACTGTGTCCCCCTCTCTCCCCATACCTGTTGCAATGGTAGTCAGGTTCCAGGCACCCAGCCAAGACTCCTTCAGGAGACACTGAAACTTTCTCAACATTTTCTTTTCTCCTACAAATTCTTCTGTATTTCCCAGAGGCGGCACTGTGAACAGCCAGTTAATTACCGTTTTGGGCAGGACACTTGCACTGTACTTTCTGGAAACACACCATCTTGCACAAGTTGCCAGCGCAGCATCTCCTGCCTGCACGCAAACTGGCTCTAAAGTAGAGCCAAGGCTCTAAAGTAGAGCCAGTAAACAGATTGTTTTACAATATTTGCCCAGTTGACAACACAATAAGGCACTTCAGCAGCAGGGGTCAGTAAATCAGCAGGTTGTTTGCTGCATTCCAGACACTAATAATTGCATTCTGGTAGCTGCGCAAACCGGCATGAATGCAAACAGCCATCCTAGCAGCTCTGGCTGAATGTGTCCATTGCAGTTATTTGGATGGGTGGGTGGGATTATCCCTCTTCCTATATAGACACCCAGAAGATGCCGTGGTCCCAAGACTGCTCCTGTTAATCTGAGCCTGAGGTGATATTCCTCATAGCTGATTCTTGCCAAGATGTTGCCATCTGGGATTCAAGGACCTTGCAAAAATCCGGAATAACTGAACAGCACGGTGAAAGCTTAGAGATGCATCACCCTGCCGGCTCACATTCCTGTTGCAATCCAGTAAAAAACCCTTTCCACATGTGCCCCAGCCAAAACAGGATGTGTGGTGGCTTTTTTCAGTGTGTGCCCTCTGGGTCTCAGCTTGGAGACACTGATACACCTGGTGATGCTGTAATCCCCTCAAATTATGTGCAAGGTGGGTTGATTTTAATTTATTTATTGACCATCTTAAAAACAGAACTCTGGACAACTCATAACAATAAAAAGCCCAAACTATAAAATCGTAAAACACAACCCAAACCTGGTGCCTCAGACTCCCAGGGATGTCCCAGTGCCTGGTGAAAAGCCCATCTCGGTGGACCATGGAAGACCTTCCAGTTTAACTATTACAATAACTGGTGCGAGTTTCATTGTAACAGTCACATGCATAAATGCAATTAACAAATCATTCAGACCGGATACATTTTGCAATTATATATTTGGTTATCATTAATATATTAGTCATAATTTCCAAATAGATTTTGGGTGTCTCGTATAATCACCGAATTAATAACTCAGTTGGTTTACCAAGAAGACAGCCTATAATTTCCTACACCATTTGAACTTTCGCCATTTAGCCAGAAGACATTAAGTAAAAGGCTAATGTTACTCTGACTACTTTGTATACCAGCCCTCCCGATATTGTATGCAAAACATTGTTTCTCAGGTTGACTTCCTTCCCTGTGGAAACCCAGTTTGCTGTAAAATTCCCGCAAGGCACAACTGTCCAGTCATGCGGCAACAGGTCCTTCAGGGAGCCTCTGGGTTGCACCTGTTGACGGTCCACGTTTTGATGGGCAACTGCAAGATGGCGCACTGAGACCTCAAATTGGCAGCTTCTGCACACAGAAGTGGTAGCCACAGACATGGACATTAGAGCAGGGAGATCTTCCGGGTTATTTATTGCTTGGTCTTCCTCCACTTAAATAAGAGGGATAGTCTAAAAATAAAAATATTGAAAAATAATACACACATAACCTATCGGGATTCAGAATAGATGACTACAATCTAGATATGAACTTAAGGTGATCCAGTTCAAGTGGGCCAAGGCTTTTGGCTTCCATCTTCCCCAACCAAGGGGTTGCTCTGGCAGCCTTCTCAGAGGGAAAGAGCCCCAGGGAGCCCCTAGCAGCCCCATAGCCATGGGAAGCATCTGCATCGTGCTCAACACATTCAAGAGCCTTCCAATAGGGGTTAAGCCAGTGCCCAAACCGGCCACTGCCTGGGCTGTAGCAGGACGCCCTCTCAGGCCTCTGCTCTGGCTTCACTCACCTTGTACAACACGGGTGCTTTTCAGAGCCTTTGCTGGCTCTGCTGGCCGCCTCCTTCCGAGTCTCCAAGCGGAAGCTGAATGTGGCCTTTCAGAGAAGATTTCTGTGGGGAGGAAAGAGATTTGGGGCTGGGTGAAGCAAATCCAGCCAATCTGAGAAGTCTCCCCTCCTTTCTGAACCAGAGGAGCATCAACAACCTGCAAATGTCATTCCTCCCCCAAGCACGGAAACATCGCTGGTTCCTTGGCTTCCCCTCATTTGTCCCAGCAAATGCTGGGAGCACCAGCACATGAGACACATTGGAGAGCAGATGAGCTGCCCCCTCTGCCTCCCTGGTTTTTGGAAGCACTGGAGCAACTGAAATAAGAACTATTCAATTGCAGGGACGATGAGCAGCTTCTGGATTCAGCCCCATCAAGAAAACGAGGGGATGCAGACAGCATCCCAGCAGGTCCCTGTCTCTTGATGGTCACTAATTCCCAGCCATGTGGACCTGCTATGGGTCTGCTTTGGTGCTTGCATTGCAGCGAGACTTCTGTCATTTGCCCTTTGTGAAACAGGTAAGGGCTCTGCCTCAGAAAATGGGTCTTCAGAGACTGAGACCCCCTGGGAGAAGCAGCACCAGCAGGTCAGTTCAGAAGGAGGGGTCACTTTACCTTAAGCTTCACTGCAAGGAGGAAGCAGCCGGTCCTTCCCAGAAAGGCCCCTGGGCTCCCTCACCCTCCGCAATGGCAGGATTAGCACAGCGGGTTCAGGAAGAGCAGCAGCACCCCAGTGGGCATCACCTTGGCGCTGATGGTGTCATTGAGGGCATAAACGCCCATGGACCGCTTGCCAAGGACATCGTAGAGCCTATAGCCTGCTCTGCAGTCTGAGATTCCCAGAAGGCTGGGAGTTGTGGCAAATGACCGTGGGGCCCCATCAGTTACATTGTTCAGGACTGCGACCGCATACTGGCCATTGACCAGGGGCCTCTTCCAGACTTCAAAGTTCTGCTTCTGTTTGAGAGACAAGCGAGGGACACAGTGGTGACCAGCCTTGCCTGGCTCAGGCCACCGAAATGCTTCTTTTTCACCCAACTTGGTCAAAGATTCACAAGCCCGCAATGGCTTCTGAGCCCAGAGAAAGGCTGCCACCCAGTGGCAGAAGCGCCAGGGCAAGGGAACGGTTTCCTCAGGCACAAGACAGCCCTGCTCTGGTGAAGAGATTCTCCCACACACACCCTGGCGAGGAGTCTGCCTTGAACCCCCCTCAGGTCCTGGTTAATGTAGATCAGGAGCGGATTCTGCAGTATGTCCTTGGCCTCCTCCGAGATGTTCCTCAGGTTGCAGGAGATGAAGAAGGGGGCTGCCAGGATCGCCCACAGCGCCGCCTGCACCTTCGACTGCTCGTGACTCAGGCCGAAGTCACTGACAATCAGCTGGAGGGAGACAGGATGCCAGTGGCCTGACCCAACCCATCAGGAAGAGAAGTCAAAGGAAGCCCACTCTGGGATCCTGCAGACCCAGAAAGCAGAGCTGCTTCAGAACCACAGAGTTAGGCTGGAAGCAGAATTTCTAGCTGTGCAATTTCCAGCCCATCTCTGAGCATCTTCCCCTCACCTCTCCTGCCAACTGACCTTCAGGGTGCCCAAGGAGTGGCCATCAGACCTCAAATTCTTCCCTGGGCTCAGGGCCTGGGCAGGAGGTAAGGAAGAGGGTCTCACCATGTCAGGGTCATTCCACCTCCCGGGCCCCGAGGCCGGCTGCAGGATATCCTGGTGGTCTCCATACCACTCAAGGATGTGGGAGAGACTGTCCCAAGTATCTTCAATATCGGCGTAATTCCTCCAGAAGTTACAAATCTGGCCCAGTAAGGTATAATTCACCTTAATTAAAACAAGCAGATTTATGCTTCTGAAATGAAAGACAGGCCTACCATATATTGGGGAGAAGCAATATGACCATTGCTATCCTCAGAGCGGCTTAGTAGACCAAAGGAAAACGGAAAGAATTGTCACAACTAATGGGGTGGGATTTATGACTGGAATGCAGATTTGATTTTGATTTGCCATTTTATGCCCTCAGGAAGTTTGGGGAGAGGTGACCTTAAACAGCCATAAGGAAGAGGCCTATCCAAAAACTGGGGGAGGTACTGGTTTCTATCCACCTACCCCACCCCCTGCTGTCATCCTTGCCACTTACTTTTGCATCCTTAACAAACTGCGGCCCAGGATTTTACCCTAAGCTCACAAGGTGGCCTTGAAAGAAACCAAGCCCGTAAAGGGGCCCTTTGCTGAAAAAGGTGGGAGTCAGGGTCTGGGATTACCTTTGGAGGAAGACCCCCTTCATAAGCTGGCCAACTGCAAGACAAGGCGATGGGCCGCCCAGTTTGGTTCAGTGCTCTGCTCATTTTGGGGTAGCCTGAAAAAATGCCCAGAGTGGGTGGCAAGAAGAGATTTTGTCAGCTGCGCAGGCAGAGGCTGCTTACGTTACTTCAGCCCCCACCCCCTGGGAGTCCCCAGAAGCCATCCGCCTCCACCGCTTGCATGGGAGGGGGCCGTCTTGGAAGCAACAACCCAGCATGTTCCTGTCTTTGGCATGAATGAAGCCAAAGAGCTTTGAGAAGCCCAACTCAACTGGCCCTCCCTCAAAAGACGAAGCCTCATGCTCTGGCTTTCATCGGAAACAAAGGCACCCTGTCTCTGTGCCTGAAGGGAAACCTCCCCCCACCATGTCCCCAGAAAATTGGGGTGTTGCTCTAATGAGCAGCAACAGCCTCAGGCAAACTCGGCACCTTCCGGCTGGCTGGCGGAGGCAGGCATGAAGTTTCAGAAGCATCTAGAATGACTTGGTTTGCTCTTTCCCACCTGACCCACAGCCCCCCTCTGCCCTGTGCGCTCCCCCAGCCGCTCTTCCGTCCCAGGGGGGCACCTATGGCCTTGAGGGAGGAGTTGGAGAAGCAGCCGTCCAGCTTTAGCATGTCGACCCCCCACTCTGCAAAGGTGTTTGCATCCGTCTCAACAGTATCCAGGGTTGTGCCTGGATAACCCGCACAGGTGGCGTTGCCCAGGTCGCTGTAGATGCCAAATTTCAAGCCTTTGGAATGAACCTGGAGGAGGAGGAGGAAAGAGGTCTGAGGATGCCCAGTGCAGTCATCTGGGATGAGGTCTGAGGGGTCCAACTGGCAGCTGGAGCTGAGCCAGGTCACTGCATTGGAAGACCGTTCTTGGATGAAAGTGAAGCCTGGAGCTTAAGGCTTGGCCCAGGGTCCCTTTGCAAATGGGTGTAACACAGTGTGCACCCCCTCCTGCTTTGGGTTAGAGGGCGGGGCTTTTCTATTTATTGGCAGCCTCCTTTGATCACTAAGGAATCATAAAACATGCACAGATGCTTCATGTTCCATACTAGCTAACCCATAAGAGATGGCTTCTCATCCACCTGATGGCTTTTGGTCAGAGGGCCGTTTCAGGGCAGGGCCTCCCCTGCACTCACATAGTCAGCGAGGGCCTTCATCCCGCTGGGGAATCTCTGGGGGTCTGCCTGCAGCCTCCCTCTGGTGTCCCGCTTGCCAGCTGCCCAGCAGTCATCCAGGGTGACGTACTCGTAGCCCAGCTCCTTCCACCCATCCGCGGCCAGTCGGTCTGCCATGGCCTTGATCAGGTGCTCACTATGGGCAAAGGACAGGGGGCCTTGGTCTCCCAGCCAGCTGCCTTCCTCCCAGGCGGTGGCAGGAGCGGCTGGAGGGAATCTCTCCCTGGGCAAAATCCACCTCAGCCCCCAAGGGCTCGAATCTCGGAAAAGGCAAGTTACGGGAGGGGCGGGGGAGCCGCCTTCGGGGAGTCCCGGCCGCCCCCCCCCCCACCTGATGCAGTTCTCGGGGTCCTTGGCGCAGTCCGTGTTGCACTTGAAGCGCAGCCACGGCTCCCAGCCCATCGGGGGCGTCCTCAGCAGCCCGTTGTCCAGCGGGGAGACGGCGGGGGCCAGGCCCAGCAAGACCCCCAGCGAGAAGGGCAGCAGCGGCATTGGGAGCCGCTCCAAGGCGCGGCAGCCGGGCATTGTCCAGCTCTGCTTCAGGGCTTTGGCAGCCACACGCGTCTTCCCCTGGCGGTCAGAACCTGGCTCCCAGCCGAGTCCCCCACCCCCAAGGCCGGAGGGCTTCCCCCGAAGGCGCGTTGCGTCACAGGGAGCCCCTCTGTGACGCCGCGACTTCGAACCACGCCTCCACTTAGCATTGGCCATGGGGAGGGGGCTACTACTCCCTTCGCGGAAACCCGCGCGCAGGCGCACATCTCCACCCAGCCCCTCTCCCCCAGCGGAGGGGCAAGCCCGTGGCCTGGCAGGTGCCCCCCCCCCCCCCCCCGCAGGGCGTCCCACGCCTCCCTCTCTTGTTAGATTGCAAACGGCTCTGCCTTTGGGCGGGGCGGGGGGGACAATTTCGGCCCCTCTTTAGCTGCCCTCCTTGCTGGGTTGAGGGACACCCGGCTGGCCTTTTAAGGGGCTCGGACGGTGCGGGACCCTAGGCTCGAAACTATTGATGCCCACCGATGCAAAGTAACCAATGGGCAGGGAGCAGCTTTTCGTCCCGACCAATGGGAACGAGAGGGAGAGCAATCTCGGCCCGGCCTGTTACCCGAGTCGACCGCGGCCCCGCCCCCGAGGCGGCCGACCGCTTCGACCTTCTTTTCGCGTTGCGGCGCCTCCAGGCGGCCTCCGGTCGGGAGGGGGCGCTCTAGCTCGCGTGGCCAGAGGTCTAGGCCGGAAGGGGACGCCGGCGAGGCGGAAGCAGCGGAGGGGGGCGAGAGGCAGAGGGCCTGGATCTCCGCGACGCTCCTCGACGGTCGCCCCCGACTGCGCGACCCGGCCCCGGCCTGAGGAAAGCGGAGCGGCCGCAGGCAGAGCGGCCGCGGCCGCGACAACGGAGGTGAGCTCCTCCCGCGGCGGGCAAGGGGAACGGCCGCTTCCCCCGCGCCGACCCGGGCAACAGAGCCGCGCGGCCGAGACCCGGAGGGCCGAGAGGCGGCGGGCGGAAGGGGGACTTCCCGCGGCTTCTCCGGTCCGACGGCGCCGCGAGACCTTTCCGGCCGAGGGGAGGGAGCGTCCGGACCCCCTTGCCCGCCGGCCTCCCCGCGCGAAGCCTCTGCCGGCCCCGGGAGCGGTTTTCCCGCCACCCCAGCTCGGCGTCCCTTGCGGCCCGCCTTTTATTCCCCCCGCGGGTGGCTGGGAGGGGAAAACGGGCTCCCGTCGTGCCCTTCGGAGCTGGCCGGCCGGAAAATGCGTGGCACGACATGCTGGTAGTTGCGGACTCTTCAGTCTGTCTGTGGCGAAGACGGTTTGGGGTGATTTACAATAATTTCAGATTATGACACCCCCCTCGCACACCCACACCCACACACCCGTGATGCCTTTCACAGGTCCTGGGCCCCAACTGGCCATTCTGTGACTGATGGTCGGTAGGAAGAGGCAAATGAAGGTAGTCCTCGGCTTACGACCACAATTGAGCCCAAAATTTCTGTTGCTAAGGAGACGGTTGTTAAAATGAATTCTACCTATTTTGTGTCCTTTCTTGCCTGATTTGTTAAGTGAATCACTGCAGTTAAGTTAGTAATATGGTTGTTTTATGTGAATTTGGCTTCCCCATTGGGTTTGTTTATCAGAAGGTCGCAAAAGGGGATCACCTGACCCCAGAACTCTGCAATGGTAATAAATATGAGTCGGTTGACAAACATCTGAATTTTGATCGTGGAGATGCTGCAACAGTCATAAGTGTGAGAAAGCCATAACTCACTTTTTTTAGTGCTATTGTAACTTCAAACAGTCACTAAATGAAGTGTCATACATCGAGGACTACCTGTATAGTAGTCTCGTTCTTTGGTTTGGTTTTCTTTTTTAGTGTTGCTTTTAAACTGGATTATATGTTGAAAGAGACTCATGATTAATGGCGACTCTCTTAATCCTATTTTAGAATAGATTTTCTTAAAATATGTTGAGGTAGACCAGTCGTTGAGAACGTTTCGGAAATATTTGAAATTGTTAGTTTTAGTAAACTCAAATGAAAAATCCTGCGTTATTGGAAGTATTTTGTTTTGCTCCCCTAGATGGTGGGACATTGTGAGAAATTTCTTTAAAATATGGCTGTATTTATTTGCATTTGCTTTTGCTGTAAACATTTAGGATTTATGTTGCAGCATTTAGAATGATTGCTTTCCAGCTAAAGCAGTGAAAATTGTATAACATCTTAATGTGCACCAAATTTTTTGTGAACCAGATTTGATTTTTGCAGATAAGTGAAAGGGTTTATTGTTGTCTGTTGGATTGGTTTAAATGTATTGCAACAACCTTGTTGGGTGCATACACTGGGGAACTGTAGTCCCAAGTATTGGGAAGAGAATTGCTAGCAAAGGTGCATTATAGCTTCCCCCCCTTGGAATTAGAAATGGGGTTTGTTTGTTTTGAAAAATGAGGTTTTGAAAGTTGTTATATTTATTTATATAGCTCTCAGTTTCAGAGGGATATGATAGAACAGTCAGTATTTATTGCCTAATTTATTTTCTTGGTTTAAATTAACAAAGCTAATGAATGTATGGAAACAACATGTGAAAACAACTCTAAACATTGTTTATCAATATAGTTAATATAAAAAACAAACACTTTGTAAACATGGATTTACTTTATAAGAATTGATGTTGAATAATTTAGGCTCATTTTGGAATTGAGTATTTCCATAACTTCTGACAAATTGTTTTACAAGCCAGTGATGGGCTGTTACTTTTGTTCCAGAAGCTGTGCACTGAAGACGAGGGTGCTGATGATAACATGTCCAGTGTTTCAGTGGACAGGAGCATCAGGCTACAGGATATTAAGAAAGGGCTGCAGTTTATACAGTAAGAACTTTGAGTAACTAGGTTTCTGTCTCTGAGAACTGTTGAGTCTTTGCTTAAAACATGATGCAAGATATTTTCTTCTTACATATCTTGTGCTAAATTTATATTAAAGATTAGGTAGCTTTGCTGTTACAAAATAAAACAGGGGCAAACAAATTCTCTTGGTGCACTGTTTCTCATGTGTTGTGTTGCGTAGTACTCTTTAATTTGCATTTGATTGCATCTTTATTTTGGAATATCTGCTATACGTGGAACTGCACATTCTGCCCTGTTAGCAATATTATGCTCCAATCGTATTTTCTCATTGGTGTTTTTGGAGATAATCTGGATTTCAAAATTAATTCTTGTGACAAGTGTGTAGCACGGGTACAAGTCAAGATCAAGAATTTCAATGGCAGGTGCCTTGGGTGTGATCTGATACTTTATCTTTGTGGTTCTAGGTCTACTCTTCCATACCCTGGGTCTCAAGAACAATATGAGGTAAATGATATTCCTTTTTCAACTTCTTTATCTGAGGCATTATGGTCTCAGCAGTGGGTAGAAACTTCTAGAATCTTGGCTGTGTAGGATGTGATGATTTCTCTTACTTTATTGACCATGTCAGCCTTACCTAATGAGTGCTCAGTTGTTTGTAGCAGTTGTGTGGAGGTAGCGGAAGGGCAATAGATTTTAGGACTTTCTTACCATATTTTGTTAGATGGAACCTTACTCTGAACTGACCTAAAGCTTTGCTATGAAATGCGCTTCTTTAAGCCTCTGCTTGGAGCCCCTCCAAATCAAATTGACAATAGCAAAGCACCCCTGTTTGAGCTGCAAAACCACCTATGTGACTTAACCAAGCATTTATGTTTCAGATCTTCATACGAGAACTTGTTAAAAACCTGTTTAATGAAGGAAACGATGCATACCGAGAAGGTGATTGGGAAGGGTCACTGAACCATTATTCTGAGGCTTTGAACATAGCTGATTATGCCAATTCTGAAGGAATCCACATTACTGATGAAATATTAGAGAAACTGCACGTTAATCGTATCGCCTGTTATTCCAAGAAGGTAGGTGCTTCCTAAAATAGCTCATGGCTTATCAAGAACTAGGTTTCCAATCTGTAACCCTGGTGGGTGTGATGGAATCAGCATTTTATCAGCCCGGGCAGTTAACAGTATAGTACAGGGGTCGGGAACCTTGGCTCTTTCATGACTCATGGACTTCAATTCCCAGATTTCCTGAGCCAGCCATGCTAGCTCAGGAATTCTGGGAATTGAAGTCCATGAGTCATGAAAGAGCCAAGGTTCCCGACCCCTGGTATAGTAGTAAAAGCAAACACTGTATGATTGTCAACACAAATGTAGCAAAATACAACAGTTCCATCACTTTAAAAGGGCAGTAATAATAGCAGTCTTGGCAATGAGCATTCTAAGCTTAAAAAGACCTGGCCTGATCTCCCTGATGTACATTTTGTGTTTGCGTGTGTGACATGCGTTGTCTTGGAATGTGCTTGCAACCTGAGATTTGAATCAGAAAACGCTTGACACTGTTCTGTCCTTCATTCTTACAGGGGTCGCATGATAGAGTTCTAGAAGAATGTGGGATAGTTTTAAAGTTGAATGAAAATAATTTCAGAGCCCTTTACCGGAAATCCAAATCTTTAAAAGAACTGGGAAGATATAAAGAAGCTTATGATGCTGTGGCAAAATGCTCTCTTGCAGTGCCCCAGGTGCGCATGTCATGTCAGCTGAGGGGGGCATTAATAGGATTTACCTGCATGTGGTTTCAGAACAACAGAGAGTAGAAAATTCCAGTAAAATAAAAAGCTGCTGGAGAAGCTTGACTCTGTTCCTATCTTCTTTGTGCTAGCAATCCCATGGCCAGGGGGAGGGGGTGAATACATGTGCAATTACTATGTTGTTGTATTATTTTATTTCAATGTTGCATGTGGCCTAGAATCATAGCTGACTGAGGTGATAAATGAATCTCATGGATGCATAAATGTACATCGTTACCTTGCCTGGATTCACTGCAATTATTATTAATTCAGATTTACTGGCACCTACTCCAGTGGCCTCCAGAAGCTTCTTGGTACACAGTCCCGACTCAGGGTTGCTCCCTGCAGAACCCAGATCAGATGCAGGTGGCGTTGATGAACCTGATGTAGTTGTGTGACATTTCTGACAAAACTTTTATTGCTCATTTGCACTGGATCCTGTTTTTATTTTAATTTCTAGGATGAAAGTGTCATAAAATTAACTCAAGAACTTGCTCAGAAGCTTGGATTGAAAATAAGGAAAGCCTATGTTAGGGCAAAAGTAAGTTAAAATGGTTGTGTACTTCTGTTTTGAAGTTTTGCCTAATGTGTTTGTTACTTACAATGATATGCTTACTTGCAGCCTTCCCCCAACTCTGTTTCTGGAGAAGTAGCAAAGGTAAGCTTTTATTCTGCTTTCTCTTTAGATCCTGTTAGTGAAGTAGAAATGCGGCATAGTTAAAAGATACATGGCTTTCTTAATGTTTAAATATTCCAGTTGGAACCTCTGTCTGCTAGAGGTATGTTTGATTTAAATACTTAGAATAACTAGCTATTGAGTTTGAATGGTCTGCGTACTAGGATTTTTAGCTGAGATTCCCCTTTCATAACTGAAAACAGAAGTACGATTTGCTTTTGAAAGGAAGATTGCTGATTTCAAGCTTCCTGTGTAAACAGCACTGGAGTCATGCTTCAGTGGCCACTTTGCCAAAAGCTATTTGAAATTTATTGAATGTATATGCCGCCTGAGTCCCAGCAATTTTCAGTGTTTAATTGAAAGGATATCTGGTATCGAAATTGCAGGAGCATCTTACTTAGCCAGATCTGACACATTTTATAAAATAGCTGGTCTAAGTCTTTTGCTGCTTATACTTTTGGATGACAGATTTTTTATTTATTTCCAGAGCTCAAATTCTTCTGTAGAAGACATTGAATCAGGTGAGGCCTCCTGGACTTAGTGGGAGGAGGTTTTTGTGAGAGTAAACAACAGCATCACTTTGTGTGGATCAGCTTGAGGTGGCTCTGTCCATTCTTGCTGCTTTCAGTTTCTGTGGGATGGAGATACATTTCTCCCTTTCCAAATGAAGTCTCAGTTGAGTTCCATTGGTTTCTAAGTGGGCAAGAGAGAGTCAGGAATGAATGGTGTCCAAGAATTGAACAGCTGAAGGAAAGGTCCCTATGCTATTTTTCCTGCAGCCTTCTCCTTGCCATTCAACACATACTGCTTGTTTGTTTATTTCTTTATAAATGCAAGGGGTAATGTTTGCTTAAGTTTTGGACAGTCACATTCTCTGGATCTACTGATCTGTGGCACAAGCCTTGGCTCTCTTCTGGGGAAACATCCATTGGTACATTTTTTTTAATCACTGGTGGCTAAGAGAGGATGTGGCAGCCTCCAAGCTCTCATCCTTTGAGCATCTCTGCTAAAAGCTCTCTTCCCCAACCAATATCTCTTTCAGATTTTTCCACTTGGACGGAAAAGATTCTTTCTTCCTCCTCCACTTCCTCTTCCCCTTCCAGTTTTACTCCTGAATTGCCAAGTGACTTGCCTCCCTTAGCAGCTGTGTCCCGCCTAGCTCTCCCTGCAGAGAAGACCGCTCTCTCTGCCCCTTCGCTGGCCAACGGAGGGCCCTTCTCTATCCCGGACGGCTGCTTGGACTGTGAGGATGGGGACGACATCATTGGAGATGAGCTGGACGAGTTGCTCGATTCAGTGTCTGATCCTGGTGAAGGTGGAATGGTCAGTTCTCTTTCTTTATGGAATGCACCTGCGGGCAGGGTGGGGCTGCCTTCTCCAGTGCTTCTCACCAGCTGACCAGGGCCTTCTGTGTGGCTCTTTCCTTTGGGAAGGGGGAGGTTGGAACTGCAGTTTCTGTACAGCCCGAGTCATCACTGTCCGGTGAACTTCTCATGGTGCAGAATCAGTGTCAGGAGGGAGTGACACTTTGGCAGGGACCTGGCAAGAATTAGTTGGTGTTGAAAGCTGCTGCCTTTCTCTCTTCCTTGCTTAGCCAAGTGCCGTTGTCCGAGGAGCCATGCCAACGGCCACCATAGCTCCCGGTATCCCGTTCTCTGCCCCTCTGCTTGGGACGTTGTCAGTCGGGGCTCGGTTTGTTCCTGCTGCCTCTCTTTCTGAAATGTATTCCCAGCCCCTGGTTTCTGCCCTGGACAACTTTTGTTCCTCTTTAAATAGTTTCTCGATCGGCGATTCTAAAAGAGGTAAGATCAATCTTAAGCCGCGCCTGAGAGGAGACACGCTTCTGTCAAAACTACAGCCCCCTCTTGAGACACAGGCCCTGGGAAGGCAGCACCCCATTGGGGCATCAATTTTGGGGGGCCAAAAGCTCTGACTTTCCTACTTGAAATCAAAGGTGGTGCTTAGAACGGACTGGATCCTCACAGAAACAAATCCCGTCCGCTGAGTGAGGCTGTTGCCCGCTTTGCTTTGCTTTGCTTTGCGTACATAACCCACATGTACTAAACTAACGAGTGGTGTTCTTAATTCCAATAGATCTACCCAATTCTCTTTCTAGAGATGTCAACGCAGCATTAAGCAGTAATTCCTCTCTTCGGCTTGTGAGTATCTTTCCCAAACACTTTGCGGTTCTAATACTGTTTCGTGCAAATTTTAGATGGGTTTGTTTTGGTCATGCCTTTTTTTAATTGGAATTGTAACCTCAATACGTTTTAAAACAAGCTAAGACCATTTGAGGCCTGGATTTAGGTCTCTGCCAAGCCCCAGGATGGCCTTGGGGTCAGCTGCCAGCTCACAAGGTGGTAAGGATAAGAAGGAGCAGAGGAAAAGACCTCTAACCCTGGATTCCTAGAAAAGAGGGCAGGGTGTAAAATGGATTCCACAACTGCAGTGAGACTGTTTTCCAGCAACAATGCGTCTGTCTCCTCCAACAGATGAATGGCCCCACAAGTTTGTTTGGGTCTGAGACCTACATGGGGATCGCAAGTCCAGCTCGCAGTGACTATTCTGGCGTGTACAGCAGCGCACCTGCAAATGTGCCTGTGCCAACGGTGGCATCCTCTTTAGTGACGAGAAACCCCCTGGAAGGCACCCATGAGCTCAGGCAGGCCTGCCAGGCGTGTTTTATCAAAAAGGGTGAGGAGCTGGGGCGGGGGTTGTCCTTTGGGACAGCCTGGGTTTTGACATTGGTGTGTGTGTGTGTGAAGACTAGCTTCCCGCATTTCAGACTTTTTCTGAGAACAAACGCCGTCGTCATCCTTTCTGCCCCTCTTCCTTTTCTTTAGCTTGAGCTCTTAACTGTTCTTTCTTTTGGTCCCTAAAAGCATCCCTAAAATAGTGACTGGGTAAGAGATGTTTTGGTCAGCATATGCAGCTGTCTGTATGACGTTTGCTTTCTACACATGAAACCTGCAGTTCTAGGTTTTATAACTCAATCACATGATATTTTTCCCCTTCATTTGTTTTTCAGTATATATAACTAGTAGAGATTACCCTGCCATCCTTTTCCATGTGTTAGTTTCAGAGCATTTCAAGAGCGAGAATGTAGAATGTAAAAATGTGTTGCTTTTGAAAATAAAATGATATCCCGAGAGAACAGTCTCTGTTGATGGAGAGCACACATGTCTTATGGACCCCGTTGTGCTCGGCTCGGCTTCCTCCCGTCAGACCCCGATAACATTAGAAATTCCCCATTATAGCATTTAGCAGCTAAAGAGAATCAAGTAGGCTGGGAAAAAAATGGGACAAGCTTTGTAACCTCTCTCCTGTTTCCCTTAGATCCCAAATCTCTGGAGTACACTTACCATCCGAACTTAGAGCACATATGTAAGAAGGACATCCTAATTGGTAGAATAAAGAATTCTGAAGATAAATCCTGGAAAAAAATAAGGCCAAGACCAACCAAAACCCAGTACGTGGGACCGTATTATATATGTAAAGGTAAGGGTGCCCTTTCTTTGGGAGCCCCATTGCCCAGGGGGTTTGGTGTGTGGAGCAGCGTTTCCTTATTGACTGATTGAGAGGACTTTCCCTGGGAGACTCCCACGGGGTGGGGGGAGACTGAACTCCCCAGCCTCCTCTCTGCCTCACTGGCTCTCTGCTGGTGCTGCAGATGTGGCCGCAGGAGAGGAATGCAGATATTCTGGCCACTGCACTTTTGCCTATTGTCAAGAGGAGATTGACGTGTGGACCCTGGAGCGGAAAGGGGCCTTCAGCCGCGAAGCCCTCTTCGAAGGCAGCGGAGAGATCAGCTTGACAGTTTCCCGGCTTCTTCAGGAGCATCACGGACTCTTCATGTTTCTGTGCGAGGTGCTTTTCTTCTTAGGCTGCATGAGGGAATTTGACCGTAGAGCCCCCTATCACTTTGGGGAATGGTTTCATTAAGGGTGGGCCGATGGTCCTGGCTTAGGCTGCCAATGTCCCCTCTTCCTGGTTGTCATTTTGTCATTAGCCACATCAAACCAATTTGTCCTGGCAACAATCTTCCCCTCAAATTCTAGTTGTTTTTTCTTCTGGTTTATCAAACCAACAAGCCTAAGAAAAGGAAAGATGTGTGTGTCCCCCGCCCCCTTCCCCAACTGCAGCGCAAAAGGCCAGGGAGGCTCCTCTTTCAGCTGCCTTTTCTGTTTTAGCATCTCTTGGACTGCAGAGCCAGGTTGCTCCTCTCTCCGGGACTGTTATTTCCTCCCCAGAGTTATTCCTTTTCCCCAGATTTCTGGCCTTGACTGCCATTGGGTTGGCCCTTGCTCAGGAGTGGATTGCCTGTTTTGCTGAAGTGCCTTGGTTTTGCATTCCAGAAATGTTTTGAGCATAAACCCAGAATAATCAGCAAGAGGAATAAGGATAACTCCTCTTCCTGCTCTCACCCTGCTATGCACGACTTTGAGGAGAACAAGTATGTCCCTTTTCTGCCTTGCAATTCAAATGATAAGATGAGCAGCTTTGTTTCTGGTGTGCATGCATGCGCCTTCTCCAGGGCTCCCCTTGTGCCCCTTTCCCTATTGAGAATGTGAGTGTGCAGGGGAGAATGGCTGCAGTAAGAAAAGAGTGCAAGTGTGTTTCTTAAGTGACTAGAGATAGATGTTGCTAATGAAAATGGCTTATATAGTTTTCAAAGACTTCCTTTACTTACACTGGACCATTCTCTAACCCTCCCCCGAAAAACCCACTTAACCTAGGTGCCTTGTCCACATTTTGCGAGAAACGACCGTGAAGTATTCTAAGATACGACCCTTTCACCCTCAAGGTCAGCTAGACCTGTGCAGACATGAAGCTCGCTATGGCTGTTCACGGGATGATGAGTGTTTCTATGCTCACAGTCTTGTTGAGCTCCAAGTATGGATGATGCAGAATAAGACAGGTGAGACTGCGCTTTAAAAATGCTCTCTCAGCCCTCGGGGAATTAGGCAGGCAGTTTCTCACCCAGCCCATCCACATGCTGTAAAACACAACTCTTCTAAATGTGGTTGCTCTTTAAGCTGAAATCTTTTAAGAACTGAACTTTTTCTTCTGCTTTTGGTGTTCTTAGGCAATAATACTTTGTGCAGTACTATGAAAGCAGAAAACAATTTGTATGTAAAATCACCTGTGATCTTCTGTTTGTCTTATCTGAAAGTAAACCCTTGCAGAAGGGGAAAATCGGTGCAGAGATGCCTAGCATTGCACTGCTTGTATCCCTAGGCCAGATCTTCACTCTTGAAGCTGTTTAGAAACACTGCATTACAATGTGAACTGTTCATAAAGTAGTCTTCCTCCTTTCCTTGCAGGTATTACTCATGAGGCTATTGTTCAAGAGTCAAAAAAATATTGGCAGAATCTGGACTCTGCTACACACGGAGCACAGGTATTTCTTTCAGACTGCCTCCCAAAGAGATCAAAATACAGTACTCTCTTGCAAAAAACAAAACCCACCACCAAAAATCCCCTCTCCTGAAAGTGGCTTTACTTCCTGAAGGAATTAGGCTCAATTCCTGTAGATTTTATAGCCATCGCTTGCCTCAGAAATACTTAAAAAGAAATGTCAAAAGCTAACAAGCCCTCTAAAAGCTTCAAATGCTGCCTTCACTGCATCGGTTCCCTTCATTGCTTGCTGAGGAAGGTATTCCATAAATGCTGCCACAGAGCTCTCTGCATGGTTGTCATCCACCGGTTGCTCCTGCTGTTGCATTCGGTTGGGGGGGAAAATGTTTCTGTACCAAATTTTAAGTTTCAGGTAGAGCCACATTGGAGAAAGTGGCCTTTATGGCTTTGTCCCTTTTTCGTGGGTAGTTAATGGCCCAAATAATCATTTTGACCAATCTAAAATGCCTTGTGTTCTGTTGTATCTCTCAAGATTCTCAGCAACCAGGTGAAGCATGGCTCCCTGAATTTGAAAATGAAGTTTGTCTGTGCTCAGTGTTGGAGAAATGGCCAAGTTAGTGAGCCAGACAAAAACAGAAAATACTGCAGTGCAAAAGCCAGGCACCAGTAAGTCTTTTCTGCCTTTCAAAGGTGCAGGAGGGGGGGCAGCAGGTGGGCTTACCTGAGTTACATGGTTTGTTATTCACATAGCGACACTTGTATTTGCCACCCGAGGGAATTCGTGGCCTGCTGTGTTTGCAGGCCAGGCTGACCCTTCGCAACGTGTAGACTTCCCTTTGGTCAGATTAGGTTGCCTGTCTGTCTCTGTGTTGTCTGACTTGGCGGACAGCAGAGCTTCAAGCTCTGAGACCAAGCCTTGAGTCTTTCCTTTGCCTGTCTGATCCCAAAAGCTCCTTTGCTGGCCCCCCAAAAAGGCCTCGGAGCCACGAGTAGGCTGTAAAAGGCGCAAGCTCTTAGCAGCCTAGACCAGAGCGTCTCAACTTCGGCCACTTCTTCAAGTGTTGCCGGCAGGAGAATTCTCCAGGTTTTCTTCAGAGCCACAAGCTGAGCTGCTTCCATTCGCGGGAGCTCCACTGTGTTTCCAAGGCAGCCATCTTGAGGTGATGATGCAGCAGAGGGACCTTTCCTTTATAGGTGGACCAGAGACCGCCGCGTCATGCTGGTGATGTCAAATGAGCGCAAGAAATGGAACACAATTCGGCCCCTTCCCACAAAGAAGCAGGCGCCTCTGCAGTTTGACGTGAGCACGTTTCGTCTTTCCCTAGTTGGTCCTTCGTTAGAGAAGCAACTTTGCACGATTATACAAATGTTATCCAAGTCAGTTTGTTATCCTATTTTAAAATGTCTTTCAACTATTTGAATATTTTTAAAAAAATCCTATAGGAAAATAAGTTTAAATTTTACCTTAAAGGAATGGAGGTAATTTATTTGCCTCCTCTTTTTCTCTGAAAGTATCCAAGGTGGTGGGCTGAGAGTGGCTCAGATTTATCCACGGGGTATGGGCCACAGGGAGTGCCATCAGAATCCTTTGAGGCTAGAACTGTTGTGTCCCGCCAGAGGCCAATGGAGCTGTTGGCAGACTCAGACAGTGAGGAACAACATGAGCCTGTCCTGGAGTCTGGGGAAGGCTCTGATGAGTACTTAGAGACAGAGCTGTGGCAAGGGGTGTCTATCAGCTGCCTTCCGAGTCAGACAGCAGTGAAGCAGAATAGCTGGAGACTGTTGTGTGCATGTGCAGAGCTTCCCAGAGAAGGGAGCAGCTCAGGAATCATGGCTGTCTTGGAAGGAAGAGCACAGGTGGCTGGTGATTGGCCCCTCCCAGTGGGATTAAAAAGCGGAGCAAAGGGGGAGTTTGCAGGGAACAATTTAGTTTTAATTGATTTGGGAAAGCTCTGTTTCTGCCTTCGTGACTGCAGCATGTAATTGTGAGTTATCATTTATCAGCCTTGTTCCAAGCCTGATAAATGACTGTAAATGGGAAAGCCTGGTTTTGTTTATAACAGAAGAATTCCTCTGTAGCTGTAATAAAGCGGTTTTAGTGGAAAGCGGAGTCTGCTTCTGCAACAAGAACAGGGGTTGGTTTTGCTAGATTTTGGTTCCTTCAACTCTTCCTCCCATCCCCCTCCCTTGATTGCCCAGAGCTCTTTCTCTTTCCCCTCACTTCCCAGATAGAACACGTCTTCACTGACTTGTTCCTTTCCTTTGTCTAGCTGTGCAATCATATTGCATCAGGCAAGAAGTGTTTGTATGTTGGAAACTGCTCCTTTGCTCACAGCCAAGAAGAGCGAGAGATGTGGACGTACATGAAAGAGAACAGCAGTAAGTAAACAGTCACTAAGAGCAGGAAGTGGATTCACGGGCCTTCCGCATTGGAGACACTGCCTTCGACCGTGCTCCCCCTTCGTTTAGTAGATGCATCTGCCCCGTTCTGCCTCCCCTTTCTGGGGATGATCCAGTAGTCCAGTTCCCAGAAGGAAACATTACTATAAAGATATGAGAATAACACCAGGTTTCTATGACAGAATTAAGTTACATTAATAAACAGCCCCTGAGTTTAGTCTGTTAGTAAATTAATGCCCCCTCCGAGAGTTTCCTTGCTCAAATATCAATTGCTGTAGGCTTACGTGAGCTCCTTTCCTTCAGTTCAAGACATGGAGCAGCTGTATGAAATGTGGCTGAAGAGTCAAAAGCCAGAAAAAGGAGAGGATCCAGCCCCTCAAGCAAACAAAGAAAATGGGAAACAAATTCATATGCCAACCGATTATGCTGAAGTCACAGTAAGTCACAGAGACAGAACAGTTATCCTGGATTCCACCCTCTTGCTATGCAGTGCTTGCTTGATGAGAGTGAGCTTTGGGATGGTCTGAAGTACAAGAGGTTAGGATATCCAGAAGCTGCTGCTCTGGGTGCAACCCAAGCATGCCTAAAGCCCTGGAGGGCTATTGGCTGGTTGGTAGCAGCAGCGTCTGGCAGTTTATATGCTTCAGCCCGTGGCTCTTGGGGAGGAGCCAGCAGGTTGTCCGAGGCCCTCTCGACACATTCACTTCTGGAAAGTTGCGGGTTTGGTTCTGTGCAAATTGCTTAGATTCACCCGTGTGGCCTGGCCTGCAATTCTCCTTTGGCTTTGTATCAACAGGTGGACTTCCATTGCTGGATGTGTGGCAAAAACTGCAACAGCGAGAAACAATGGCAAGGCCACATTTCTTCCGAAAAACATAAAGAGAAAGTTTTCCACACCGAAGATGACCAAAACCGCTGGCAGCATCGCTTTCCAACTGGGTATTTCAGCATTTGTGATAGGTAGGTTCCTTCTGAAAATTTGGAATCTGCTTATTGTATCCAGAACAAGCCAGCTGTGTTGAGTTATGATTCCTTTAGGCTCCCAGTTTAGTGGAGTTGAAGTAAAAGGATTAATCCATTTCACTGTCTGTACATGCCAAACAGTGGGACTCTGCTTTGCCTTTTTGGTAGCAAGCAGAATCAACGTTAAATTTGGCAGCAAGGCAAAACCACAATAAATAAGCAACCCCCTCCCCTCCCTACCTTTCATTGCCTGCTTAGAAAAGCTCAGCCAGGTTGGAAGCTGGCATTGATCGCAAAAGGCTTCGCCGGTATCCGGCATTGTATTGGGCTACTGACGACATGCTCTAATGATTTTGCATTTGAAGGTGGTGTGACTCGCTTGTTCTTTTGTGCAGATTTATGGCTGGGGCATGTATCGAGGGGAATAATTGTAAATTTGCACATGGACCAGCTGAACTCCGCGAATGGGAAGAGCGGAGACACGTCCTAAGGATGAAGTTCAACAAAGCCCGAAAAGACCACTTGATTGCTCCCAATGATAATGACTTTGGAAAATATAGTTTTTTGTTTAAAGATTTAAACTAATGATAACGATGCATTATGTTGCCAGATGGAAGCATAAAATCAGAATTTGACAATAATCAAAAGCATGTGACAGAAGCTGCAGATTTTCTGCTTTTATTGGCCCGTATTGTTCCTCCTGAAGAACAAAATGTAGTAGATGTGTTAGGGGGGAGTAAGTCGGCCGGTCTGTCTGTGCTCTCATGAAACAGAATGGTGAAGTCATAATAAAAACCACAGCCTGAAGTCTTATGTGCTTATTCGCCTTCTGTTGGACAGAAGAAAGTTGGAAAATAGTCAGAGGAGGGTGTTGTAATGCCGAGGAAGCCCCTCCAGCTGGCCTTTCAGCTGAAACCTTTTAAGGTAAGCTTCTTAAAACAAAGGGATTGAGCCTTTTCAGAAGAAAATGACGGATGAAATTCTTAAGATGTTTTAATGGAAAGGATTTCTTTAAAAACCAGTTTGCTATTTATCTCTATGTAGGTTGCTTAATAAAAGGATTTTCTTATTAAAAAGATTTTAAGCAAAATAACCATTTAACGACAATATATGTTGAATGGGGTATTTTTCTCTATTTGTATGTTTCAATATAACTTAACCAAAAAGGATCTTGGAAGAGAGATGCGTATTACTTTTTTGAGAATCAAGTAGTTAAAAATTGTTTCTTGGTCTTTACTGTTAAATGATGATTTTGAAAGATTCAGCTTGTATGTCAGTATTGTGTATTGTACGGACCAATATTGCCTGTAATAAAAAGAACTTTATTACATAAAGACTTTCCTAAACCGATCTCGGCCTCCCAAAAGGATCATTCATGAGTAAGGAACCCCGCTTAAGGGAGACCCGGAGGCTGATGCCTGCCTGCCTGCCTGCCTGCCTGCTTGGGGTGGGGGAGGGGGGGGCGCCTACTAGCCAGGGGAAGAGGAGGGATGGGGGTGCTGCCCCTTCCATTGGCCCGCGCAGGGGGCCAATGCCCGCGCAGGCGCCTTCCCATTGGCTGAGAGGCGCCGGGCCACCCCTATAAAAGACGCCCGGAGTGGGGGGACCCTCGCCTCAGTCCCCCCGGGCTGCTCGGGGTTGGGGTCGACTCTGTTCCGCGGCGGCCTGGCGCAAAGTGGCGCCGCTCCTGCCCGGAGGGGCCCCCTTCTCACGTCCCACCTTACCCGTGTCGGCGCCTGGACGGGACCCCGCGGAGGCGGCCGCTCCTCCCCCGATAGACTTCTCCTGGCGCGGAGGCTCGTCGCGGGCCATGGCGGCGGAGGGCGGGCCCGAGGAGGAGGCCGGCCTTGGCGCGCCCCCGCCCCGTCACGCCGTCATCAGGCGGGCCGGGAGACGTGGCGGCGCCCCGTTCGGCTTCCCGGCGGGGGTCCGACCCGGAGGCGCGCTCGGCCCCGCCTCGGGCAGGCAGGCCCGGCCGCCGGGGAGGGGATGTCGCCGGCCAGCGAAGGCCCCGCCGCCCCGCCGCCGCCCGCGCAGGAGAGCGGAGCGCCCGCCAACCCCCGCATGGCCCGCCGGCCCGAGGTTCTGTGCGGCGCCGCCGTGGTGCTGGGCTGCGCCTGCCTGCTGGCGCTGCGGGCCTCGGGCAGGTGAGCGGGGACAATGGCCGGGCAAGGCTCGTGGGTAACGGGACTGACTCTCTGGCTTGCGTGGCTGTGCCCTCCCGGCTGAGCCTGTGTTGGAAAGGCCCGTCAGCCTTTCTGGAATCCGGGGGCCCTGCTGGAGCGGGGCCCTGGCTCGCTTCACCCTCCGGCCTGCCCCGAGGAAACCGGGCAGAGGAGACTCGGACGGGGCCTTTGGACGGTCCTTTTTCACAGGCCGTCAGGGGCGAGGAGGTCGGCAAAGGCGGCGCTGGTTTCCTCCCTTCTGGGCCCGAGGCAGCGTCTCTAGGGGTCCCGGGGGGCAGGGGGGGCTGGCCTGGGCTTTTCAGGGGTGGGTTTCTGGGGGCTGAGGGCGACGGACTTGTCCTGCTAAGGACAGACTTGTAGGTGTTTTCCCTGCTTTGTCCACCTGCAGGGAGGGGTGCAAGTCCTGTTGTTGTTGATCTTGCTCTCTGAGCCCCTTTCTCTCCCCCTCCCTCGCCCCCAGCCGTGCAAAAGATGTGACCATGCCTGCCAAGCTGCCTGTCAACTTCTTCCCTTCGAGGTCACTAGTCCACGATTTCTTTCTTGGGCAGCTGGATCAAGCGGAGGACATCCGTCAAAGTTCAGAGATCTCGCTAGTTTTTTTTTACGCTCCATGGTGCGGCCAGTCAGCTGCCGTGCGGGAAGAGATTGAGCAAGTGGCAAAGAGCCTGGCGGATCAGGTAAGGGAGGCTGGGCTGTGGTCAGCACGGTGCCAAGCCTTGGAGGGGCTGCCAGTTTGGATCTACTGCAGATCCTTTAAGGTGCAGCCTGCAGCTTGGGATGGCATTGATCGCTGCGCCTGTCTCCAAAAGGCTCTCTGAATCATCAAGCCTTTTGTGGTTGCCTGTTTTATGGGGTTTTTTTCTCCCCAGCAGGTGGTGTTTGTAGCCATCAACTGTTGGTGGAACCAAGGGAAATGCAGAAAGCAGAAGCATTTTTTCTACTTTCCCGTGATATACTTGTACCATCAGAGGTGAGGGCTTCTGTAAAATGGATATTGGGGCTGTAGTGGGAGGAAGAAAGTCGGACTTACCTTCTATAATCCCAGGGGCCTGAGCAAAGTGAAGGAGGTGGAACTTGGGGGTAGCCCCAGCCCCAGCTCTGCTTTCACCTGCCGCACCTTCTGCCTGGTGCCAGCTTTTCTTCAGTGCTGCTCAGGCTGATGGCCTTTCCAGCAGTTCGGGCTGCTCTTTGTGGCCAGGCGGGGAGTTTTTGCAGGCTGAGAAGAGCATCGGGCTGACAGTGAGCTCCTCTCCTGTTTGGGATGTCCACAACCTCCTTCCCAGCCAGCAGGAGTTGGCTGTGTCTTGAGATTGAAGAAAGTGCTTTTCCATTTATATTAAATTCTTCTTTGCCAGACCCTCCTGACCTTCGATGCTGAGGTTCTGCCTTTGCCAGCTCCAGCTGTTCTCAGCATAGGAATTTGATTTGCGTTGGCAGATTCTGACACCACCTCTGTTTTCTTCAATGGCAGCTTTGGTCCCATCGAATACAAAGGGCCGATGAATGCTGTTTACATTGAGAAATTTGTCCGTCGAGTGATGACTCCCCTCCTCTATATCTCATCTCAGTCCAAACTGCAACGGTTCCTCTCCAGTTACGAGGTAAGCTGCTCTGGGGTGCCAGTACCGGGTCTCTAATGTTGGGTCTGTCTGCTTTCAATGGCAATCCCTCACTGCCAAGGAGGGCACAGCTGTTTCTTTTGAGGCTCCTAAAAAGTTTCTCATTGCAGCCTTTTAAAACTAGAAGCTGGTTGGCATCTTTCCCAATTGGCTGAGTTTTTCTTTCTGGTAATGTTGGGAAAGAGGGCCATGGCTGGGAGTGGGAGTTAGCATGATATTCTGAAATATTTGCACCCCTCTCAAAGTCAGAAACCCACTTCAACTAATGTAGCTGCTGGAGAAAAGTATTACCTCTGCATTTTCAGAGCAGAGGCTTTAAACCCAAGGATGTATTTCTGTTCAAGAAATTGGTGTGTGTGTGTGTGTGTTTGTGTTTGGTACAGCACAGCTGGCAGCGTCTCAGAAGCAGGAAGGATTTCTTTGCCTGCCTTCCCTCCCCCCCGTTTTGAAATTGTTTTTATGCTTTTCAAGGTAAACCAATTAGATTAGGGCAAGGGAGGAAGAACAGGAAAGAAGTATCACCTGGTGTTCCAGTTTCTTCTTCGGTTTTAATGTCTGCCTGCCTAAGCACAGATTGTGGTCTGATTGAGGTTTGTGGGTTTTCTCTGTTGCTCCATGCCACCAGAGGGAGCCAGCTGGAAAGACCCAGTGCCTCTGTGCGGACGGGCTGCCTTTTCTGCAGGGTCTTTGTAGCTGCTTTTTAGCGGCTTCCCTCCCCCAAATAAGCACAGAGTCCGGCCATCTCCCTGCAAAGGGAATTCCCGTGTTCATTTTGTCCCACCTTTCCTGTGCCTGTTGCAGCCCGGCGTCTTGGGATACTTTGAGTTCAATGCTTCTCCCCAGCCCCCCGGATACCTGACCTTCTTCGCTTCAGCGCTGCACTCCTTAAACAAAGGTCAGTGACAGAGCTGCCCTTTTGCTTTTGGCCTTCCTGGCTTTTCACTTTTATGGGAAACGAGGGCAGGAATGGCCTTTATGGAATCTGCTGCACCGCTTCAGGTTGTGGCGCACTGTATCCGGAGGGGGACAAGCGCTGCTTTCCAAGAGGTGCCATTTTCTGACTTCCATGGCGACAGAAGCAGCCTAGACGGCAAACAGTGCAGCAGGATGCTCAATCCTGGTGGCAGCGGGGGGAGGAGGGGGGGGGAGGAAGAGAGTTTTCTGCAGGGATTCCTAATTAACCCTGTTTGAAGGTGAGGACAGTCAGCTCGTACGACTGCTTCCAGCCTTGCCTGGCCAAGGGAGGGCACCTGTGCACCCCAATTTGTCCAAGGGATGCAGGGCTCTTTTTAGTGGCTCTCAGACACCCCCCAGCCTCTGAAACCCCAGGAGTCTTCTGGCTCCATGGCAGGTAGAGATCAGAGACTGCGAAGCCCCCGTGCGTTCCAGTTGGCTGCTGCAGTGGCTACACCAGGCTGGAGGCCCCTGCAGTGGTCGCAGATCTGGGCAGGAGAAGCTGGAACCTGGGTGCGTTACTTTTCTAAAGGTGCCCTGCCTGCTGAGGGGGCTCCTGGGAAAAGCCCGCTGTTGTTTTCCTTACGGGGTCCCTGATATATTCTGACAGATTACCTGGGAACCATTCACTTTGGGGTGATCACTGATAGGCTGCTTGCCAAGGAAATCGCGCTGACCGACTCGGGCACCATTTACTTGCACAGACACGTCAACGCATCCCTTGTGAGTATTGCCACCCCAGTTCCCAGCTCGAAAGAAAGCCCAGCGGAGCCCAAGAGTTCCTCTTGCTTGGCTTGAAGTGCTGCCTTCCCCCGTGGGCACCGACCCCTTGATCAGCTCCAGCAGCTGCTTCTGGGCTTGCAGCTGTGCCTTCCTGTGACCTCCTGTGTCGGGTGGAATTTCTTGGGTGATCCTGCCTCCTGCCAGTGAGCTCTGCTCCTTTGAGTGGTGCTGGGAATCAACCCAGTTTCTTATATCGGCATAGAAAAGCTTCCTTCCTGGATCAGCTTCTTTGGGGTCCTTGCAGGGGTTCCGCTCAGAGGCCTGGGATGCAAGAAGTGGGTAGGGGAGTGTCTGCTGAGGGGACTCTGGGTCCCATCAGGTGGTCGGTGCAGCTGCTCATTCTGTGACTTGCTTGTAGCACCCCAGAATCAACTCTCCTCTCCTTTCAGCTCTATCCCTACAAAACCCTCAACTTCACTGCTGAAAACATTTGGAAGTGGGCCCTGGAGAACCGGGAGACCTTCCTCCGCTGGCTGAGACCCCACGGGGGGAAGAGCCTCCTGCTGTACAATGAGCTGAAGAAGGGGCCAGCCCTTTTCCTCTTCCTGCCCTTCGATCCACTGGCTGAGAGACACCCCCTCCTGGATGAGGTGAGCGAAGGCTGCCCATGCAGCCCCCTTGCTGGCACAGCTGCCCCTCCTTGGTCCTGCGCTGCCCCCAAGCAGTGTCACCCTTGGGGAAGGAATCTGCGGTTCAGAACTTTGGGGTCCAAGCCATTTTTTGGCCAGGCATCCCAGAACAAGCCCAAGAAAGGAGAGGAGGCCTGACATTGGCTGCTGATCAGCCTAGCTGCCCTCTGGGATCCTAGGCCAAGAAGAAGCTGCCTCCACGACCACCATCGGGCCCTCGTGCTCCCAGGGCTGCGTCTGCAGCAGTGGGGTTTCCCAGTAGGAGCAGAGCTATGGTTTGCTTTTCTCTTCTTTTTTCTAGATTTCCAAGCTGGCTTTAGAGTACAAGAGTTGCAACCGAAGCCAGCAAGAGGAGGTGGAGCCCCAATCCCTGCAGGGAGGGGACCCCGCAGGGGCTTCCAGCCTCTACCGCCCCACAGCTGAAAGCACCTCCAGCCCCCCCTGCTGCAACACAGTGTTGCTGCCCGCCCAGTGGCACGGCCTCTCCCGGACCCACAACGTCTGCGAGCTGTGTGTCAACGGGACGGGTGGGGTGCAGCCCAGCCCCCTGGTGCACCTGCGCTGCAGCTTCATGGCCATCAAGGCAGCCGTGGACTCCTTCTACCTCAAAGAACAGACCATCTTTCATGTTGTGTCCAAGACGGTTTCCTGGTGCAGCAACTTCCTCAACTTCTACAGCCCTTTTGGCTCCTACACCGCCTGCTGCAGGACGGTGAACAGGGACCTGCTGGACCTGGTCAGGGGCGAAGAGACCCTTTTCCACCCGCGGGAAGTCTCCCTCGCTCCCCACGGAAAGAGCCAGAAGGAGGACGCCCCCAAGTCCCTGCCTCACATTGAGGAGCAGGCTGGTCTGTCTGGCTCTGCCCTGGCCGGTCTTGGCTGCAGGACCAACAAGACCCTCAACCTTTACCTGCTGGACTCAGACCTCTTCTGGACGTACGCGGAGAGGCTGGGGGCCTCTGGTTCTCCCCCAGCAAAGGAGTTCGCAGCCATTGTGGACCTCCAAGAAGAAGTGCATTACGTCCTGGGCCAGAAATGGGCCCTGTTAAGAGCCAGCCTTGGTACGGCCTGCTGCTGCCCCTCCACCGGCTCCACCTCTGTGGCAGGGGTGGGGGGAGGACGGCAGCTGAGAAATCTTGCCCGGGAAACGCTGCAATTGCTCTTCGGCTCTTTCTCTCCTTTCCCGCAAACCTTTTAGGCCGTTTCTTAATCCCAAGGAGATCCAGAGCAGGTCTCGCTTCATTGACCGTCGGGAGGGCTGGAACTGACCTCCCGCCTCTTCCTTGCAGAAACCTTCATCCACAACTACACCATCCCGTTCAGCCCCTTGAAGAGGCATCTGGTGAGTGACCCCCGGCCCAGCCAGACCCTCCTGCAGCAGTACCTGGTTCAGGAAGTCAGCACCAGCAGCTTCCACGAGCTGATACTGAGGAGCCCAAAGGTGAGGCTGGCACTGTGCCCAGAGCTTGTCCCGGGGGCTGCTTTGCAACCCAGCAACACCCCACCCACCCCCCACCAGTCACTTGGGAGGGTCTGTCTCTGCCCTCCCATGAAAGGAGGGGCTTCCTCCCCAGGTTGGGACAACTGACATGGGGTCTCCTTTGACTCCTGACCTGTCTCTCCCCATCTCCCCCCCCCTCCCCCCCAGGCTGTCCTGTTACTCTATTATGCCCCCTGGTGCGGCTTCTGCGCGTCTCTCAGCCACATTTTCATCCAGCTGGCTCGGATTCTGCCCCCCAAACGCTTCATGGTGGCCAGGTAGGTGGATGTCTCCTTCCTGGTCCTGGAAGCCGAGGGGATTGTTTCCTAGTCCCGAAAGAGGCGGCTACCTCATCACACCTCAGAGTCTTAGTGGTATTTTGGGGGAACTCCAAGAGGGCCGGTGGGTCTGGGCACTTGCCTGGCTTTTCTGTCTACACCTGGGCCCCTTCCTGCCTATTTCTGGCCAAATCCCTGCTAGGAAAGTGGTGGAAACTGGAATCTCTCTCAGAAAAGTGTCCTGGGGCCCCTTCCCCCCCTTGCTCTCATGCCTTTCTAGGGGGAGAAAGGGGAAGCCATCGGGGTAACCCTAATCAGCAGGTCTCAGTGGCCAGAGGAAGGTGTTTTCTTTCTTTCTTTCTTTCT
>JAEANM010000240.1:0-40655 GCA_017656035.1 Myanophis thanlyinensis | reverse complement strand
AGCCAAGCCAAGCCAAGCCAAGCCAAGCCAAGCCAAGCCAAGCCAAGCCAAGCCAAGCCAAGCCAAGCCAAGCCAAGGGGAATGCCCTACATTGCTTGGCATCCTTTGGGTCTCCCCACGCTGACCGTCGTGGCCTTCCTCACCAGCTGCTCCTCAGCGCAGGGCCGAGAGCAGCACCGCCAGGGCAGCAGAGCAGAGTGCGGGTGGGGGGGCCACAGGGGCTCTGCTGCTGTCCACATTAGCCCAGAGGTCATTGTGCTTCTCGTGCTGTGAGGTGGGGATGATGGGGATCTGGGGCACGCGGAAGGGGCGACCATCGTGTGCTGAAGTCTGCTCCAGCCAGGAGTGGTAGTTGGAGACCTGTGTGTAGACACCTGGGCTGCGGGGGGCCGCACAGCTGCGACCCCAACTCACAATGCCCACTTGGTACCAGCGCCGGGGGCTGCCGTGGCCGCTGTGACTGGGTGGGAGACACATGAGGGGTCCCCCGCTGTCCCCCTGCAGAGGCGAGAGAAGCAGGGAATCGAGGAGGGGCTGGGACATGGGTGGGGCAGGATTGAGCAGGAATGCCCCCCCCATCTATTGAGGAGGGGCCCCTTCTACGGAGTCAGCAGCCCTTGGGGGTGTAGACAAGGCTGTTGAGGGGAAAAGGAAGCACGAGCCTCTGGGGCCGAGGGAAGCCTGGGTTGGTGCATGGGGCTGCCCCATGCATCACCTGGCCCAGGTGCTGGTCAACCATCCTCAGAGTCAGCCTGGTTTCCTTGGCAAGGAGTCTGACCTGGGAGACGAAATCCCCTTCCCCCCCCCCCGAGACCTTAGGGATCCTCTGAGCTGCTGCTCTTCTGAGGCAGACCTGGCTCTGGCCTTGGCTGGGCACGTGTGAGGGGTGGGGGGCAGCCAAGGGGGTTCCTACCTGGCAGGCGTCTCGGCCACCCTCCTCGTACCCGGCGCACATCATGTTCCTGGTGATGGAGTGCAGCCACCGCAGGCACAGGTTCCAGTCTACCAGGCCCACCTGAATGTCCAGCAACTCAAGGGAGCCGTAGTCTGTGCCTAGAGGGGGAGGGGTCAAACGGGGGAGGGGAGGAGAGGGTGGCAAGTGGCTTAGCTCTCAGCCCCAGAGAGTCTGCCCTGGGCAGTGATCTGACTCGGGGAGAACAGGAGCCAGGCAAATGGGTCTCCGGTCCCTTCTGGAGCCACCAGCTCTTTGCTGACGTAAAGATCAGAGGCATGGGGAGCCACATTTAATGCGGGGGAGGGGCGGGGGGGGGGAAACAGAGGACTTTCTGCTCAATTGGGACGTTTACAGCTGAACCCCAAATGCACAAGGAGATGTGACCGGACTCGGCTCTTTGCCCACCAGCAGGCTGAGCTGACCGCAGATCCTTCCCCAGGGAGGCCTGGAGGAGTGCAGGCGAGAGGTGGGCCGCAAGGGATGGGATGGGATGGGATTGGACGGCAGCAAGAGCCTTTGCGGAGAGTCTCCCAGCGACGGCCATTGGGTTTCTTATTGGGCAGCTCCGAAGGCTTCTGTAGGCGACAGAGGTTGAGCAGAAAGAGACAGAGAGAGTCTGGCGCTGGGCAGTGGCTGAAGACTGGCCTTCTCGCGAGCTGCAGGGCAGGACCAGAATCAAAGGGCCAAAAGAGACCGGATGGGAATTCAAATCAAAAACCAAATTTCCTGGTGACAAGAACCGTTTTGCAGTAGAAATGGAACCTCTCTGGGGGTCCTCAGACACACCCATCTGTGTGGGGCGCTCTGGTGAGCAGAGGGTGGGGCTGGGTGCCCCTCTACGGTTCCATTAGAGGGTCTTCCTCTCTCCCTCCCTCCCTCCCTCTCTGAGGACCAGGGCCAGCTCCCCTCTGGGGCAGTAATTCTCAGCAGAGAGCGAGGCCTCCTGAGGAAGGCTGGGCCAGGGAAAGCCACCCGGCCAGGAGCATTGAAGGCGGCCAGAAGTGCAGCTGTGGCAGCTGCGTTATCTCTTTGGGCCATGCCACACAGAAGCCCCAGTTGTGGGGCCAGATGTGGAAAAGGGAAAAGGAGTGGGAAGGAGAGCTCTGCTCAAGGGCCGGGCGAGGTCCCAGTGCGAGGCCCCCTGGTTCACTCTTGGGGGTGCCTGGGCAAAGAGGCGGAGCCCTTGGCTTCCTGGTGGGCTGCCAGGGGGAGCAGGGGGAGCGCCAGGCTCACCGGCTTTGGTGAGGCCCCAGCCGGCGACAAAGCAGCTCTCCCACATGTTGTTGTCTGGGACGATGGTGTGGTCCGGCAGGCAGAGGACAGTGTGGAACCAGCTGTGGGGGATGGGCTTGTGCAGCAGCAGCAGGGCCAGGTCGTTGTCGTAGGTCTTGGTGTTGTAAAGTGGGTGGAGGTGGATCTTCCGCACCCAGCGTGTGACGTTGTTCCTGCCAAGGTAGTTGCTTCCTGCTGCCACCCTGATGCCTTCCCTGGATGGGGGGGGGGGCAAGGCAGGCAGATGAGTGGTCAGTGGGGGGGGGGATCTGTGTGAGCAGGAGCTGGAGAGTGCAAAGCCAGAGCCCGACCCTTCCTGGCCCCGGAAGCACTTCTCCTGCTGGGTCAGCAAGGAGCACCTGCAGCCCAGGGCAGGGCACACTCTGGTCATGGAGGGGCCTTTGCTGCTTCCACATAGGGGGGCTTCCAGGGAACAAGGGAGACTCAGATGCCCACCTTTGTGTCCTACTCCCCCCCAGTGCCCCCCCCCCAGTTACCTTTCCTCTGTGAAGCAGTGAGCTGCAGACAGCACCCACCAGGGGTGCACGATGCTCCCCCCGCAGAAATGGTAGGAGCTGGTCTGAATGCTGACCACCCAGGGCCATTTCCCAGCACGCGCCTTCGTGCCTCCCACAATGCGGGCATTGCCCGAAAGGGAGGCATGGGGCGCATCGAAGTCTGGTCGGTAGCCGCAGCCTAAGAGAGACAAGAAGCCTGGGTGCTAAGCGGCCCCTGCTGTGTCCCCCCTCCCCTGCTGGACTCATTGAGGTGGCCGGGGTGCCCTGCCAGTCCATCTCAAAGAGACCCACATGGCTCCTCTGGACCTTTGAAGGCAGGTTTGACTTGGCAGCCCAGCCTAGGGAGCCAGCCCCCCCCTGGGGTCTCCTGTGGAACAGCTAGGCATCCCGACCATGTTGGGCTGGGTCTGCCCCAATAAGCATCTCCTTTGGGGGCTCTGTTCTGCTGCTTGGTGCAGCCTTAGGCCTTCACTGCCTCTGACATCACAAGTCTGCTGTGACCTTGGGAGCGCCTCTCCCCCCTGCTCTGCTCACAGGGCCCCCCTCTCGCCCCCCCCTGAAATGCCCTCCTGACACCTTGCGCGTGAGCACCGCTCCCTTGCAGCAGGAGCAGGCACACCAGCAGCACCAGGGAGTCCATGCGACATGCCAGAACCGGTGGGCGTGCCCTGTGCGTGTGGGCGGGGCTCCTGCCACACCCGGAGCAGCATCACAGAGCTCCAGGTGTTGACCTCAGCGGCTTCCACGGTGGGGTGGGGGGCTCTAAGCCCGGAAGGGGAGCCTGCCGGGCTGGGTTCCCTTGCGGCCATCGCTCTCAGCGGCAGGCGGCCAAGGAGAGGCCGTTCCGCGGCGCCCACCACAAACCCCAGACGGGGCGGCTGGGAATGTGCCAAGCGACGGGATTTCGGCCAGAGAGCCGTAGCCGATTAGGGGCAAGGCGCCGCCGCCGCCCCGCCCCGTCCGGCCAGCGCTCTGGACGAGCCCCGTCTCTCCCTCCCAGGAAGCGGCCGAAGCAGGAAGGCCGGGCGGGCAGCGGCCAGAAATCTCAGACGGAGCCCTGCTCTCCTCCGCGCTTGCCGGCGCGTCAAGAGGTGGGGCACGAGGGAAGTCGAGGCCGCGCGGCGGTGGCGACGGGTCCAGCCTCTGCCCACGGCCGGCGCTTGGGAAAGTTTTGGAAGAGCCGGAAATCCCCTCGCGGCTCTCCCGGCTGGCGCCTTTCGCTTTCGCCTCGGGGACACCGGAGGAAGAGGAGGAGAGGGCCGGCGATGGTGGCGGGCGATGGTGGCGGGCGCTCGGACCTCCCTTTCGCCCAGAGGCGCAGCCCGCTGCTACTGTCGCTGCTGCCGCTGCTGCTGCTGCCGGCCCGGCTAGGTGAGGCGCCCCGGCGAGACCCTCGGGAGCGCCGGGTCGGGGGAGGCGTGCCCGTTCTTTCCTGACCGCCGCTCTGCCTTCCGCAGCCCTGGGGAACGAGGGGGGAGCCGCCGGGAGCTGCCAGTGTGCGAAGTTCCGCGACGAGCCGCCGCTGGTCAAGCGGTTCCCCGACCGCCTGGTGGACTGGGAGCCCTGCAGGGGCCTGATCAGGTGAGCCCCATCCCATAATAGCCCCCCTTTTCCCGCCGGGAGTGGAGCCTGGCTGCCAGCTGCCCCCCTTTGCCCTCCTCTTTGGCAGGTTCAACTTCCCGAAGAACCGGGTGTGTGGCTTGGACGATGCGCCCTGGGTACTCCGGCTCATCTCTCTGAAGGGGGACAAACGTGAGTCTATCCCAAAGGAGGGGAGGGGGCGGGACTGAGAGCCCCCTCCCCACCCAGTGCTGCAGAGGCGTCTGAGAGGGGACCCCCCCTTTGCCTGCCTGCTTGTTAATTAATTCATCCATTACCAAACTTAAAAGCCATCCATCACACCCACCTACCCGGGAATCTGTCACAGAGGGACTCTAGCGGCGTGGGCCTGTGTGTGTGTACAAATAAAATGTTAAAAGGCATAAAAACTGAATGTAAACTTTAAAAGTTTGAAAAGAGGAAAGGCTACTTAAATTAAGTTAAAGAAAGTGGGGGGGGGAGGCCTTCAGGGCTAGCTAGCCCCCACAGCCCCTGTGAGGTCCAGGCAAGATGGCAGAGCCAGGTCTTGAGATGTTTCTTGAGAAAGGACAGGGGACTGGGGGGGCGGGGGGGGCACCTCTTCTCTGGGGAGAGAAGGTTCATTGCCTGCCAGGGCCTGCGGCATCCCTTCCCTGCCTGACCGTAATTTCCTTTTCTTCTCAAAAGGGAAGGGGGCTGCCAAAAGGCAAGGGGAGGGGGCTGCCAAGGTCAGCTCCTCTGAGAGGTGTTGCCCACCCAGCCCCACCAGCCATGCCCAGCTTCAGCCTCTGAGCTCCGTGGGGCCAACTCCGGTGGTTCCGATGGAGACGCAGCCATCAGAGCAGCTGCCAGCCTTGACCCACACAACGGCCGCCGTAGCCCTAGAGACTGTATGGAGCACTGTGCTGCCCAGGAATGGTGAGGCCAGGAGCGAAGGGGGCTTGGGGAGGGTCTTATGGGAAGGTCACTCACTCCTGGTCTGATTGCAGCAGGTACCTTGGCCAAGGTCAGCCCCACCTGATTTGCCCAAGAGGAGGGTGGGCCAGGGTGGCACTACCAGACTGCTGTCCTATCTGCGCTGGGCATCATCCTTCACCTCTTCTCTGGGGAGAGAAGGTTCCCCAGGGCTGGCAGGGAAGGGTCTCTCCCCCCCTTGGAACTCATTGCCTGCCAGGGCCTGCGGCATTCCTTCCCTCCCTGACTGTATTTCCTTTTCTTCTAAAAAAGGGGAGGGGGCTGCCAAGGTCAGCTCCTCTGAGAGGTGTTGCCCACCCAGCCCCACCAGCCATGCCCGGCTTCAGCCTCTGAGCTCCGTGGGGCCAACTCCGGTGGTTCCGATGGAGACGCAGCCATCAGAGCAGCTGCCAGCCTTGACCCACACAACGGCCGCCGTAGCCCTAGAGACTGTATGGAGCACTGTGCTGCCCAGGAATGGTGAGGCCAGGAGCGAAGGGGGCTTGGGGAGGGTCTTATGGGAAGGTCACTCACTCCTGGTCTGATTGCAGCAGGTGCCTTGGCCGAGGTCAGCCCCACCCAATTTGCCCAAGAAGAGGGTGGGCCAGGCTGGCACTACCAGACCACTGTCCTATCTGCGCTGGGCATCGTCCTGCTCCTCGTGATCCTTGGCCTGCTGTGCTGGTGGAGGCCGCCCAGGAGAAGCCACCTGGCAGCCCTGACCTCCAAGGAACAGGTAAGTGGGCTCTCCTTCCTGCCCAGGTCCAATTTCTCTGCTGCTCTGGTTCCCCTCGGCATTTGGGGTGCCCGGAATAGAAGAGTGAGGCTGCTCCTTCCCAGAACTTCCAGGGAGGGGAGGCCTCTGCAGCCACTATCTGGAAGCGAGGGAGCCCACCCGCCCTCCCCTTTGACAGACACGGCATGCCAACTCTGGTGGCAGGAAATGAATGGTGGCAAAGCAGGAGAACGGAGCTCTGCCCCCCTTCTCTGGGATCCTTCTCAGCCATCCCTGCCCCACAGGCTTATGCCCCCCACCTCCCTCTGGAGTCGGCCTGGGGGCTGTCTCACCCCAGAGAAGCTGCCCTCTCTGAGGCACACAGCCAGCCCCTGGGCCTGTGGGCGGAGGAAGGGCTTGCACACTGGCTCCGAAGGGTGCTTAGACCCAGAGGCTGCTCAGAAAGTCAAGGGGGAGAACTGAGCCCCATGGGCACCTGCATTCCACTTTGTAGCCTTCTTGTTGCGTGTCTCTCTCTCTCCCCCATCTCACAGTAGTCCCCAATGCTTCAATCCAGCCATCCTGAAGCTAACTCCAATTCTCCCTTTCAGGTGAGGATGATGCAGACACCTGGAGGGGAAGGCACCTACAGTCCCAGAACAGGTGCAGAGTGGGGGGCTTGAGGGGGTGGCACAGAAGGGAACCGCCTCTTGTGGATTCAGGATTGCCCCCCCTTCAACGGTGGCTGTTTTTGTACCTCACGCTGTTCTTATGGACCTTTCACTTTCTCTTCTGACAAATAAAAGTATATTTTTGTAGAAAAAAAGCTTCTTCTGCTAGGGAGCTTTCTGCCAGCCGTGATTCAGCAGCAGCAGCAGCAGCTCCTTCCCTTTTCCACATGACTCATGTCTGGAGGTATTCCCTTCCTCATTTCTGCTTGCGCTCCAGATCCTTCAAGGGGTTTTCCAGCTGAGGTTGGAACAGGCTGAACTTTGGGGGCCCTGTGTGTGTGTGTGTGTGTGTGTGTGTGAGTCATCTTACTCTGCACCCCCCCCTCCCCAGGGTCAGGAGCTGTTCAGAGGGGAGAGCAACCTCTTTGTAGGCCACCTTCCCAAAGCACCAACGTGGTTGCTGGCTGGAGGAGCATTGGGGCATGAAGATGAATTTTATTTTTATTTATTTATACGACATGCTGCCTATCAGAAAGCAACTTTCAGTCATTGTGAAAAGTAGGCTTGGAAGGCGCCCTCTGCTGGCGCTGAGTGCAAAGCCACCTGCACTGAACTGGGAAATTCCAGAGCAAATGTTTGCAAACAAGAGCATAGCTGAGCGTAGCAGCTTTTGGGATTGGCTGAATGACAGGGGGGAGGGGGAAGAGGGTGGGGCAGAAATAGCAAACTCATGATTGCAAATGCCAAACACCTGGAGCAAAAACACCTTTACTGCTCAGACCTTTGGGCAAGTTTACAATATAAAATTGAGACCTGCGTTTTTTAATGTTTGGCCTTGAGATTCACCTTGGCGGGACGCTGGTTGAAGGCGGGAGCCATCGTGCACCCATGGGGAGCTGCATTCAGGGGCCACCAGGTCCCTCCCCTGCCCCATGTACCAATGTCTGGCCACAGGCCAGAAATTATCCTCCTCCATGGTAGCAGTTGCTCTACAGGTGGTAAGACTGGAGCAGCTCTGCTCCCCCTCCCCCAACAGCAGTCTTTTGGGCCTGAAAGCCACAGGCACCCTGGAGACCTTCAGCCTTCCAGGACAAGGGCTCCACTTGGCGCCTTCTCTTTTCCCCAAGGTCTTCACCAAGGTCTCCGAGTGTGTGAGACAGAGAGGGCCATCACATCTTTGGGACCCTGCAAAAGGACGCTCTGGGTGTCTGGCGGTCTTTGCTCAGCTGTGCTGCGGTGGCACAGAGCCTGAGGTGACACCCTCCCCCCCATCCTTGCCTCATTTCCTTTCTTGCCACTCGGGGCTTGCCCAGCCTGTGTCTGGAATTCCCCAGGGAATCCTGTTTGGGAGCAACCCTGGCAGCGTCCCAGAGAGGAGAGTCTGGAGAAAAGAAGGGCGGTCAAGGGAGGCCACCAAAGCCCAGAGCTGGCTGCTTTCAAGGGTTGCCTCCCACCCATGGAGCACTTCCAACTAGGAAGGAAAAATGGAGGGAAGGTCTCCCCTTCCCCTCCTCCTCCTCCTCCCACACCTCAAGATCAGCCAACTGTTCACCTAGGGCAGAGATGGCAAACCTTTTAGAGACTGAGTGCCCAAACCGCAACTCAAAACCCACGTATTTATCGCAAAGTGCCAACAGGGCAATTTAACGTGAATACTGAGGTTTTAATTTAGAAAAAACAACATTAACATCTTTTGTGTTAAAAGAAAAACACAGTAACAGAACAATAATGATCCACTTTCAAATGACTGTAACCAGGTTAACTCATTTGCATTGCTTTTTTCCTCTCCAATTGTATTTTTGCAACCCAAATCAAAATGGGAGAACTTGAGGACTCCTACTTTGTGGGTTGCTGTTATTTTGGATAAACGCCTAACATTTTGGTGAAATATTTCATTGCTTCTTTTTGATTTCCTATTTTCCTTTGAGATAGTCCAGACAAGAACCATGACAATGAAGATTAGCTCATATCTATATTGTAAAGTCACATTAATAGGATTCTCAAAGTATTTTTCCCATCCTCTCCTTTTTACTTGCTGTAAAAGTAGGAGGGGATTTTATAATTTTTTCCCCACCCCTCCACCTCCATCATTATCTGGGAATTGAGACTATCTTTTAAATTACGATTGTCTAGTCTGCAGCTTGTTCCCATCCTCCAAAGTTATTCCCATCATGTGTTGTCTGGATGTCTTTTCTCTGTGATTATCTGCAAGGCAGAGACACAAGAGGCGTAGAAGAGGATGAAAGTCCCTCACCTGCCGCCCCTCACTCTCAGCCAGCCGGCCAGCTCCAGGAGCAGCAGCTGCGGAAGCGCCAGTGCTCAGCCTCGGAGCTGCAGGGCCCCTTGGGGAGGCTGCCGTTTCTCCCACCTGAAGGGGAGACCCATGCTCCTTCATTCACTCTCCGGCTTCAGCACAATCCCGAAGGGCTTCTGAGACAGAGAAGAGCAACTGCAAATCACTCCCGCCAAAATGTCCCACGCCCTGAGGACCTCCCAGATGCTCAGCCAGAGAGTCCTGCTCCCTAGAGAGGCAAAACCCTAGAAGCCCCTTGGTTTATTGGTTTTGGAGCAATGGCGTGGCATAGGTTCGCCACCACTCACCTAGGAGCCCAGTCAGGTGAGGGGAGCTCCCTGCTTGGTCACAAACCCTTCGGGTAGCTGGACCAATGGAGCTCCCCCTCTCCACAGTGCGAGAGATGGGCCCAGTGGTCCCAAGGTGGCCCAGATGGCGGTAGTTGTCTGAGCGGGGCCATTGTGCAGGAGGAAGAAACACGCTCGTCTGTGTGCCACCTCGATGTCGTCAGGATCCCGAGGTTGTCAAAAAGCTTCTGGAGGAGGCGGCGGCTTCGGGGTCGGGGTGGGGACTGTCCGGCATTTCAGGGCTTGGTAGGAAACGGGCGAGGAGATCTATGGGTCAGTTTCGGAGTTGTGGATGTCTTCTACTTGAGGTATATTTCACCTCGAAAGATCAAAGAGCTGCGGGCAGAGGGGGGAGCCTAAAGGAACGGTTGGCCTTCCCGGGAACAGACTGGGATGCCAGTGGCTCTGGCTGGGAAGGCGGGCAGCCGCGGGACGACACCCTCAGCCCAACCCTTTATGGCCCACCGAGCGGCCAGGAAAGCTTTCCCTCCTCTCGCTAAGCCAGTATTTCTCCACCTTGGCAGCGTTAAGGTGGTGGGCTTCAACTCCCAGAATCCCCCAGCCAGCGAGGCCAAGGTCCAACCGCTAGGATTCAGAAGGGCCCTGTGCCAGGTGCGGGAGGGGCCAGGGAGAGGAGGGGGCTTTGAAAGGGGTGCAGCTGTGTCAGTCTTGAGGGCCCGATGCAGCTCACAATCTGTGTCTCTCTCTCCCCCCCCCCCCCGTCCCAGCTCATCCACCGGGCTTTGTTTCCGAATCAGCCACTTTATTGGCGGGGCTGCCTGCCAACCTACTGCTCCAGCATCTGCTCGCAGCCGCGGGCCAGCTCGGCCAGCTTCAGGCGGGCGAAGTCGACGCGCTTCAGGGCCATCTGGCAGTCCTTGCGCGCCGCGTAGCTCGAGCCCTCGTGCGGCTGCCGGGTGGCCACCTGGGGGGGGGAGAAGGGGAGTCAGCCGGGCCCCCTTCACGCCCCCCCGCCCCCCGCCCCTCCCCCCCCCGCTCACCTGCGTCAGGTAGCGGATCTGGCTCGAGAGCTCCGCCTCCACCTTCTGCACCGACGCCCCGAACTGCGCCGCCTGCCGGTCCAGCAGCCGCTCGCTCGGCTTCTCCTTGGACAGCTCCAGGATCACCGTGCCTGGGAGGGGGCGGAGGTCGGGGGGGGGGGGGGCGGTCAGAGGGTGGGAGGGAGGGGGGGGGGGGCGGGGCCGCGGGGGGGGGGCGGGGGGGGAGGGGAGGGGAAAGGGCCGCCCCTCCCCCCTCCCCCCCCCGGCCGGGCCCCACCTGCGCTCTGCAGCGCCGCCCCGATCTCGCGCTCCAGCTCCTCCAGCAGCCGCAGCCGCTCGTTGGCCAGGCCCAGGCTGTACGCGCCCCCCCCCGCCGCCGCCGCCGCCGCCGCCGCCATCCTCGCGGGGGCTAGAAAAGCGCGGAGCGGACCGGCTGCGAGTCCCGTCGGGCGTTGCGGCGGGGGGCGGGGCCATGCCGCGCGGGGGCTGGCGGGAGCACGTGCGGGCGGAGCTGCGGGCGCGGGAGGGGCGCTGGCGCGGGCTGTGCCGGCTGCTGGAGCGACGTGAGCGGCGGGGGGCGGGGCCGCGGGAGGGGGCGGGGCCGCGGAGGGGTCTGCGGAACGCGCCGCCACTGGAGCGGAGCCTGACTTTCTCCTTCGCTCCGCAGACGAGCAGCTCCGCGAGCGGCTGGAGGCGCAGCGGCCGGGCGGAGGCGCCTCGGGGTGAGCGGGGCGGGCGGGCGGGCGGGCGGGGCGGCGAGCGGGCGCCGGCCGAGGCCGCGGCTGAGACGCCCTCCCTCGCTCTTTTGCAGGCCCCCCGCGGAACCGGCCGCCCTCCTCCCGTCCGCTTGGCAGCTGCGGCGCCAGGAAGGCGAGGTGAGAGCCGGGCAGGGAGGGAGGGAGGGAGGGAGGGGGTCTCCCGAGGGGCGCCCCCGCCCCACCGACGCGCTCCCCTCTTCTCCGCCGCAGTCGCAGCAGCAGGTGGCCCTCCTGGCGGAGCTTCTGCGGAGCGCCGAGGCCGAGAGCCGCGAGCAGCGCGCCAGGTAGCAGCCCTTCCCCGGGGGCGGGGGGGGGCAGAGGGTCCCGGGGGGAGGCCCGGCCCCACAAGAGCCCCTCCGGCTGCTGCAAAGGTCCGGCCGAGCGTCCCGCAGGCCCCCTCCCTCTCTTGCAGGAGGCCCAATGCGCAGAACTCGCACCCACGCCCTCGGGGTCGGGGGGGGGGGTCTTGCTAGAGGCGGGCGGCTCTCCTCGGCGTGGTTCCCGAAGCGCCGAGCGGGGCGCTGAGCTTTCCTGCCCCGCCAGGTTGGGCTGCCTGGCCCGGGACTTGGCGGCGCTCACCCGGCAGCACCAGGAGGCCGAGTGCCGCGCCTGGAGCTTCGCCCGGGAGAACGAAGAGCTGCGCGCGGAGCTGGGCCAGGCCCGGGCGCTTCTGCAGGAGGCCCAGGCGGGCAGGCTGGCCCTGGAGGCCCGCTGGCTGGAGGAGAAGGCGTTGGAGGCCACGCGGGTCAACCGGGCCCTCGAGCAGGAGGAGAAGTGAGTGTGTGTGTGTGTGGGGGGGAGGGAGTGGGCAGCCCCCCCCCCCATGCAGAGATGAAGCTCTGCAATCTGTTTTGGAGCCCCCCCATCTCTCTCTCCTCCCCGTTCAGGTACCGGAGGAAGGTGTGCCGTCTGCAGGAGAAGCTGGCCAAGGCGAGGAACCAGGCTGGGCAGTCCCCACTCCAGGGCAGTCTGGGGGACCCCAGGTGTGCAAACTGCCCCCCCACAGCTGGAAAGTCCCCTCAAGTCCTGCTGGGGGGGGGAGAAGAGGCTTGTGCAGGTGTCCCCCACATATATGCCCATCTGCCCCCAAGATGCTGTTGGGGAGAGAAACCCTGCAGGAAGCCTTTGGGGGTGTGTGGGGGGGGAGCAGCAGCTTTTGACCCTGTCCCCCTCCTTTGCTCTCAGGCCTGGTGTGGATTCGGATGGAAAGGGGGATGGCAGCTTCAGCGCCTCCTCCAAGGAAGCAGAGGTGGCGGTAGGCAGACCTGGGCAAGCTCCCTGTGCTGTGCGGAGGGCACCCTGCTCTTCCTTAGTGGGGTGTGTGTGTGTGTGGGGGGGCTTTGGAGCTCACCTGCCTGGGGGAGGAAGGGGCGTGTGTGGAAGAGGCTGTTTCTCTCCTAGGTGGCTGGAGGGGGAAGCAGTGAGTCTTCTGCGGAGCCCAGCCCCAATCCGGATCACCTTACCTGGGAAGGCAGGTAGGCGGCTGGTGGGTTTTGTGTGTGTGTGTGTGCGTGCGTGGTGGTGGGAGGCTCGGGGACCCACCCCCGCTTCTCTGTCTTTGCTGCAGGGCTTCTTCGCCTTGAAGAGGGGCAGCTGTTGGGGGGCTCAAGTGACAGGAGAGAAAGGGCTGCAGCCTGCAGTGGGAGCCAAGAGGCGCCCCTGTGGATTTGGGCTCTGCTGGTTTGGGATCAAAGACCTGGGGGGGGGGGTGTCTTTCTGCAGCCACTGCGGCCAAGATGGGCACTTTCCCCAAATCTGCCCTTTGGAGGCCACTGCCCGAATGCCAGCCTCCTCTGCAGGAACGGGTGGGATTGAGCCGACCGGACCGGAGGGACGTTGCGAGCAGAAACACCCCCCTGCGCTGCCCCTCCCCCCTTTATGCCCAGGATAAATAGAATAAAAGGCTGTTTCAGTTCACGGTTTTATTCCGTTGCTCTTTGCTCGGGCAGCACAGCGAACAGCCAGTCCATGTGCCTCTTTGGGTGCAGCTTCACGTCTGGGGCGGGGGGCTCGGCCAAGGGTCACCGCCCCCTCAACTGGGACTGGAGCCCCAGAGCAAACCTCATCCAAAGCCTTCTTCGTCCCTGGATATCAGAGCCCCCCCCCCTTTTAAAGGGGGGAGCCAATTCTACTATCGGCATCTTCCGAAGCATTTAAAATAGTAGATATAAAAGAGAGAACTTGAGGAGGGGAAGACAACAGCAAAGTGGTACTTGAGGACAGGACCATCTGACAGTAATGCCCAATAAATGACTCCAGTGCGCGAGACGGAGGGGGTGGCGGGTGGGGGGCTCGTTATATACACCAAAATCCTCTTGGAAAAGTACGCAGTAGAAGCCGGGAAATGGGAGAAGCTGGGAGGACCCCATCCCCAATTTTAGTCACATGAAACCCCCACCCCCACTACAGCAATAGGATGGGGGGGGAGGAAGGTGGTCATCGGATGGGATGCTGGGGGGGGGACGTTGCCCCAAAGGCTCCTTAGCAGAAGTAGTCGGCCTCCTCGTCCTCTTTCATGCCCTTCAGGCGCAGCCGGGCGAAGTCCTCAAACACGATGTCGTCATCCTGCCCGTAGCTGGGGGTCAGAAAAGGGAGCAGGTTCAGTATTGAGGGCAAACTCGGTCCTCCCCCCCAGCCGGTGCTTGTGCAGAGACCCATCTCCCCCAAAACCAGAAAGCCCAGCATCAGAGCATCAGGAGGTGGGGCAGATGAGAGGCACTTCTGCAAGGGGGGGGGGCTTAGCCTCTCCTCCTCCCCTCCCCCCAGGTGGGAAGTTCCACTTGCCACCCAAGGGGGTCAGAGGCCCACACATTCTTGGCTCTGTATTCCGTGGCTCCCGGATGGGGCAAAACCATGGACTTCCTTTGGCTGGAAGGTCCCTGTCCAAAGCTTCCCTATAGATTTAACCTCTTGGAGCCCGGTGGCTCCTTTATTTTTATTTTATTTTTTTTTTGTGGCAAGATCGGAAGAAGTGCCACGGACACCCTGGGCAAGGAGACGAAGGGTGTTTTTTTCTGACCGTTGGCCGTGTAGGGGGCAAGTTCTGCCAAAGGGCCCATTAGAGAGAACAAGGCAAAGAAATCTGGGAGGGCCAACATCCGCCCTGGCTGAATTCGTGGCACAGTTGCTGCCTTACGTCTGGTCTCTGGAAGGTGCGAACAAAGGTGGCCTCTGCTCCAGCAGGGAGGGGCCAGGACGATGCTCCCATCTGAAGGGCTGCAGCTGCCCCATTCTCTCTGCCCCACCTGCTATGTACCAAGAGGGGTTGCTGCAAGAGACTCCCCTCCCCCCACGCCTCTTACTTGGGTTCAAACTCGATCAGGTTGGCATCAACTGGCACGTCCAATTCTGGCACATCTGGGGAAGGACGAGAGGGGAGGGTGAAGCGGTTAGTTGCAGCGAACTGGTCCTGCAGGGGGAGGGGACTGGAGGGGAGGGGGAGGGGCCTCACCTGCTGGGGGCTGCATCGGGGAGGGCTGCTCGGGTGGCTTTGCGTGCATCAGGACAAAGGGCAGCTCTACCGCCACGTCCCTGGCAGGGAGAGAAGCAGCCTTCAGTCACTGGGCACAAGGCGGGGGGGCAAGACCAGGTGCCCCCTCCCCCCCCCCCAAACTTACGCTCCCCGGGAGACCACCAGCTTCACTTTGACCCTGTAGGAGACCAGGATGCCCAGGACTTCCTTGTTGATGCCCTCCGTCACGCTGCAAGGCAAAGAGAGAGGAAGGCTGGGGGGACTCAAACCACACACACACGCACACCCTGTAGACAAACAGCTCCCCGGCTCTTGAGCAGCAGCGTCCCCATAAACAACGCCCCTCTCTCCTCCTCCTCCTCCCCCCCCCCCCAGCAGAGATACAGGCTGGCTCACATGGTGGAGGAGGCCAGGTTGGTGTCCTCATGCTTCAGTTTCCCATCCAGCGCCAGGCCTCTCTTCTCCCGGTTGTTGGTCAGCAGCGGTGTGAGCGTGTAAACCTTGCAGAAGGTGGAGCTAGGGGCCACCTGGTCTCTGGCAGGGAATCATGCAAGACAGGTCAGACACACTGAACACAGACGCACAGACTGAATTTTTTGAACAGAGCTGGGAAAGTCACCTCTAGGTTTCTGAGCCATGCTTTTAAGGAAGAGGAAGGGATAGGCCCCCAAAGGGCTCTGGAAGGGAATAGGTGCTCACTGGGGAGGGGAGGAGAAGGGGGATACTCACTCCTGTTCAATCTGAGCCACTGGACACTTGTACTGGGCGGTGCTGAAGAGGCAGATGTCTGCGTACTGCCGCACTGCCAGAAGGGAAGGCAGGTCAGTTGGGGAGACCTTCCCCTGCTTAACCCAGGGAGGGGCCAAGGAATCTCTCCCCCACACCACCCAACAGGTGCTCAGGGAAGGGCAGCACGCGACCCTGTGGGATGCCTGAGAAGGAACAGGCGTGGACCCTCGGCCTCCTTGAGCCCCCCGGGAGCTCTGCTCCGGCTCCATGTCAGAGGACCACCAGCACTGAGCCCCTTCCTCCCCTTCCTCCCCCCACCGCTCAAAGTCAGGCTTCCAGCCAGCGGGGCCCCTCCTTACCGGCCACTTTCACTTTCTTGACGCTTTTACTGGAGTTGTTGGTCACGTGAACGTTGACGCTGATTGGCTCGCCGTGATAATAAAGCTAGTCGGGGAGGAAAACAGGCGGACATGTCGGCCCCCCACTCCTGCACGCCGGATCCCCCCAGCCAGGACAACTGGCTGGATGGGGCCACTTGGGCGTCAGTGTGGCTTTGCTGGAGGAAGAAAAGGGGGTTTGGGGCAGCCCACATCCTCATTTCTGACCAGGCCTGGAGAACGCTAAACACCTGCAGGAACAAACGTTCCCGGGCTAACGGGAACAGGCTCCACTGTGTTTACGTTCTCTGAAAACAGGCAGAAGCCTTTCGAAAATAAGCTTGTGGACCGTGGCAACTCACAGCCGACAATCCAGCAAGCGTGGTTTTCCTGTTTCCTGTCCAAACTCTTGTGGCCTTCTACCTCATTTATTCAACTCATAGATATTTTTAAAATGGTGCTTTCTAAGACGCTCATTTCTAGAAGCAGAGACCTCCTTCTGCGCAGCTCCCAAGCTACGAACTTATTACAAAACTTGGGAAGTTGCAGACACTGGCCGAAGCCGCGTCATTTCCTGTGGAGCTTCCTGAAGAGAGAATTGTTACGTTTTCAGCCAGGCGCAAAGCACTTTCCCAGCTGGGCCAGGCCGGGCCGGGCAGTCTCCCCTCCGGCTCCGGCAAGGGTCCCCAGGCAGCTCTTACCTCCTTGTCAAGGGAAGCTTCCAGGTGTAAGGAGCGGTCAGACATCAGGAAGTGGCGGGTGGTCTCAGCCATGGGCTGCGGGCCAGGCTTCTCAGGGGCGTACTGGACTTTCCGGATGACCAGGCGGACGGAGTTCCTGGGAGGGGGAGAGCGAGGGTTCAAGGCCCGGTGCTGGGGGCAGCTTCCCAGGTATGGTGGGGTGGGCAGGGAGGGGACAGGGGGCCTACGCCAGGCAGGGCACCAGGGGTGGCAGGGCTGTTTTAAAGCGCCCTGCTGGGTCTGGTGGGCTGGCTGCGCACCCACCTTTTGTGAATCTTCTCCTCCAGGTTTTTGGCACAAAATGCCCGAATCTCAAAGTCCACGCCACAAGCCTGCGAGGGAAAGGGACGTTCTCAGGGCTGGGCCTGCCAATCCTATCACTTCGTCCCCCCTTCCTCTCGCCACAATCACCCCTCCGTTGCCCTTCCCCACCCTCCGAGACCCACCTTTCCTGTGTCCTCGGGGCCCGGCTGCAGCGTCACTGAACACGGCAGGTTCTGGGGGATCTGTGGAAGAGACGGAAGGGAGTGTTGGAGGGTCTTCGCAGGAAGGGGCCATTGTTCCGCCTGGGACAGAGAGCAGGCCCGCTCTGGGGGCGGAAGGGGCTGCGTGGACCGGCCAGCTTACCATGAAGCTGAAGGGGTGGGCATTGGCACCCAGTTTGCGCAGCAGTCTCTCCTGCAGGCGGCTGAGGGGCTCGGGGGTGCTCTCGGCCGGGGGAAAGGCCTGCCAGGAGGCCAGGAAGAGATCCTTGCGGAAGGAGAGGCCCAGCACATCCAGATCCTCACGGCCATAGCGGAAGGCACAGGTCAGCGTCACGAAAACTGGACAGGAGGGAGACCGCATTAGAGGCACCTCCTTCCAGCCCCCAAGACTGGAAAGCAAAGGGGAGCAGGGAAGGGCCAGTCCTGCTTCCCATAGACCAGGATGCTAGAGAGCCGTTTCCTGGGTCCCCCCCCCCATTTAATTCTGCTCTTCTGTTGTCGTCCAGGATGAGGAGGGCCCAGGCCGCTTCCCACAAAGACCAAAGCCAGCTGCCGTGGCTGTCTCTGCACTGAGGCCTTCCGAGGGCCTGTCTCGGATGGAAGGAAGGGAAGCAGCAGAGATCACCCTTCTCTGGCAGACCCCAGATCTCACTGGCCTTGCATCTTCCACGCCAAGCGCAGCTGCCCCCTCCCCCACCAGGAGGATTCTGCCAAGATCCCCTCTTCCGATTTGACGCCGGACTCACCTTTCCGATCCTTGAGATATTCTGGGTCAACCAGAACGACGCCGTCTGACAGGGAGGAAGGAAGGAAGGAACAGGGGAGGGTCAAGAGGCAAGGAGCCCCCACCCAGAGCAAACTCCTAGCTCCAACACCACTGAGTTCACCCAGAAATAGCAGCCCCCCTCCCCAGCTGAGTTTCAGTGTAAAGGTTTCTGGGCTGAACCCTTAAAAAAATTCTGCGTCTCTCCCCTGGCCCCACCCCCCCTTTGGGGAAACTCACGGGCAACTCAGCCATGCAGTAACAACAACACCTGAACGTGGCACTCTCCTTAGGTGAACAAAACACAGCTGGCACCCTCTCTCTCCCCAGCTGCCCTCCTGTTTTTGCAAAGGAAACTCCCCCGGGGAGCCGTTCTTACGTGGCTCGCTTGCTTACCAACGGGGTCGACTCTGTCCAGGTGATCCACAAAGTCACGCTTTCCCAGGTAAACAGTGAGCTGGTGGAGACAAAGGGCAGGGAATTGTGACTCCCTCCGGATGACCTTCAAAGGCAGAACCCTATCCACCCCACCTAGGCTGCCCAGGTGCTTCAGATACACCTGGCAGCTTGCATCAGATCTCATCCTGCTCCTGCTCCTCCTCCCTCTAGCCACCAGGGCAGCCCCCTCCCCATCAGGCTGAGGTTTGCCTGCACCTGTCGCTTCGCATCTGCCCCCACCCCCACCCCCACCCGCAGGCCTCCCTGGGGACAGCAGCAACCAGCCTGGCCCAGGAGCATCGCCAGGGAGATGCTGGGTGTCAACAAGCCTCAGCACCGCAGCTGCCACCCCAGCCCCACCTGGCCCGGCAGCCTCAGTTTCCCAGTAACCGGCCTGCTCCCTGCGGAAGAAAGACACCCCACCTGCCTCCCTTCTCTACTCTGCTGTCACGGCCACCCTCGGTGGACAAGAGGACGGCCCCTCCCCAGGTGGATGCAGCACAGCCCTATGGCTGGCTAAGAGCACCAGTGCCAGGCTGCCCCCTCCGCCGCTCAGTCCTGCCTCTGCCTGCTCCCCCACCCGTGGGCAGAAGGGGCCACCACCCTCAAGATGGGGCTGAAGCTGCTTGCTCAGCTTTCTTCCTGTCCCCTGCAAGTCCCAGGCAGGGCCCCACAGCCAGGCAGGCAGGCAAGCAGGCAGGTTGTGCTGCCAGAGGAAGGAAGCTGCCCATGGGGGGGAGGAAGGAGGACAGGAAGCCACCACCTCCTCCATCCGTGGCCCTCTGACGGGCGGCTCCGTGCAGGAGCCAGTTGAGGAGTCAGGGGGCCAAGGAGGGGGGGGACAGCCGAAGCCCCTGCCCCCTCCCCCCGCGGGGCCACCAAAAGGCCCAAAGGGGGCTTGCAAAGAAGTTCGCCCTCTGCTTCTTCCTCCGAAGCTCAGAGAAGAAGAACCCAAAACCGCAGCCAAAGACTTACTTTGCAGTTGGGGCTGGACTTTTTGAAAACTCTGCGGCAGAAAAAGGAAGGAAAAAGAGGATGTGGCCGGCAGAACTGCGCCCCCCCCGCCCCCGCCCCAACAGCCGCAGCCCCCCAGCAGAGCAGCCCCTCCGCGAGGGGAGCGCAGCCTGGGCAGCAGGTGCGACGCCCGCCGCAAGGAGAGAGAGCCGAGGGGCAGCGGGTGGGGTGGGGCGGGGTGGGGTGGGGGGGCTGCCCCTCGGGCCCCTCCACGCGAGCCCCCTCCCCTCCCCTCCCCTCCCCCCCCCACCGCCCATCCCGAGCCGCGAACCCTCGGCCGCGGCGGCCGTCCGGACCGGGCTGGGGGCGGCTACGGCCCTCGTGGGATCGGGGCGCCGAGCTGCTCGGGCCGGGCCGGCGCCGTTCCGGGGGCCTCGCGGGGGGAAGGGCCGCCCCCCCTCCGCAGACCGGCGCGGCCCCCCGATGCCCACCTGGTGCCCGCTTTCTCCCCCATGCCGGCGGGGCTCGGCTGGCGGGTCGCTCGGCTGCGCTGCCGCGGCTGCTACTGGCGGGGCCGCTCTGGAGGCGCGGCGCGGCGGGAGGGCGGCGCGGACCGCAGGGAAGCCATGCCCGGTCCGGGCAACGTCACGTGGCCTCCGAAGCAGCCAATCGCGGCCGCCGCCCCGCCCTCGCCGCCCCCCTCCCCCCCGGCCCCGTCCTCCCGCCCCGCCGCCTCCCAGGTCTCCGCGGGGAGGGGGGGTCCCGCGGGGGGGGGCGTCCCCTCGGGGGGGGGCGTGGCGTGGCGTGGCGGAGGGCGCCCCCTCCTCTTCCCTGACCGGGCGGGGCCGCCTTCGGGCCCCTCTTCCCGGCGTGCCCCGCTCTGCATGGCGGCCCCGCCCCCCGGTCCGCGCGCAGGCGCGGTTGGCCCCGGAGGCTCGCGGAGCACGCGATGGCGGCGGCGGTGGCGGCGGCGTCGTGGCGGCGCGGCCCCTCGTCGTGCTCGTCTCCCGGCGACGGCGGCGGCGGCTCTTCCTCCTCCCCCTCGCCGGCCGCCGCCTGCTCTCCGCCCTTCGCGCCGCCGTCCTCGGGGCTAGCGCTGGAGGCTCTGGCGGGGCTGCTGCTGCCTCGCCGGGGACCCTCCGATGGAGCCTCGCCGCCGCCGCCGCCGCCGCCGGGGCTGGCCGGGCTGGTGCGGTGCGCGCGGGACTGCGGGGGCCAGGCGCAGGTGAGCGGGCGGGCGGGCGGGCGGGCAGCCCCTGGGCGCGTGCAGAGCGCCGCCCTCCCTTCCCCGCCGGCCGCGCCCTGAGCCCTCTCCCCGCCCCAGGCGTCGCCGTCGCTGAGCAGCCTGCTGGTCCTGAGCAGCGCCCGGATGGGCTCCATGAAGACGCGGTGAGTCCCCTCCCCTCCCCTCCCCCGCAGGGCCCGGGCGGTGGGCTGGGCTGGGCTGGGCTGACGCTGCTCTCCGGGCAGGTTCGAGGGCCTCTGCCTGCTGTCGCTGCTGGTGACGGAGAGCGACTCGGAGACCTTCGCGCAGAACTGCCTGCTTTGGCTGCGGAGCCTCCAGCACTTGCTCCAGGTGAGTCCGTCCCCCGTCCCCCCCCCGTTTCTCCTCCGCCCGGAGGGAGGGGGGGGATGGGAGCTCCGCCCGCTCCACCCACCCGCTGCCCTTCTTCTCCCCCCCCCCCAAGTCCCAGGATCCCCCTGCCACCATGGAGCTGGCCGTCCTGGTGCTCCGAGACCTCTTGCAGTATTCTGCCCAGCTGCCCGAACTGGCCCGTGACATCGGCACCAACCACATTCCCGGACTCCTCACCTCTTTGCTGGCCCTCAAACCGGAGGTGAGACCCCTCCCCAAACCGGGGGTGGGGGGGCTGTTCCTAGAAGGTTCGTTGGACAGACTTCTTCTTTTCCTCCCATTTCTTCAGTGCCAGCTCCCCGTCCTGGAAGGATGCCAGGCGTGCATGATGTTTTATCCCCGAGCTTGTGGATCCTTGCGAGTAAGTGCCGGACGCAGGGTAGCCCCTGGGCAGCCGCTGCTCCGGCCTCCCTGCTCACTGTTGCCCTTTTCACCCCAGGGCAAATTGGCCACCTATTTCCTGTCTTGTATGGATGCAGAAACGCCTCACCTGCAGCAGGTAAAACTCTGGTCTGGGGGTCCCTGCTTGGTACTTATGGTCGGTTCTTTGTAGCAGGCAGAATCATATTTGTGCCGCTGCTGCTTGCAGCAGAAGTGAAAATGAAGTATTTGTGTTTGCTGAAATTCCCATTCCTGGATTCTCCTGCTTGTGTGACTGGCTTGTGGGGCGGCTGGCGTGGGTCTCAAGGGGAGGGACGGAACCAGCAAGAGTCAACTTTGCCAGAAACGCTTCCGGGCAAAATGTGTGGTGTGGTAGCTGCCAAACCCTCTGGTGCAGCCCTTGCTGGGTGTGAAGAGCTCTCTTTCTGACCTGAGCCTGTTTGGTGCTTCTCTCAGCTTTTTGCAATTGGTGCAATTGAGTATAGGAAAATGATGGTTTCCTTTGAAGTTAGTGTAACATTTTAGGGTCGCGCTTGCTTCCCCCCCCCCCCCTTCAGTTCAGCTGTTGGGAGGAGGAGCCCCTGGTGCCCTGCTGTCCAGCCTCTGCTCCAGCAAAGGGATGGGGGGACTGGTGTCGCTCTGGCTTCTCCATTCCTTGCCCAGCTGTCCCCATCTCGGACAGTGGGGGTGGTGCTTCCCCCCAGCTGCTCCCGTCAGCCCTGCTGCTTTCCTTCCCCCCAGCTGGCCTGCGAGTGCTACGCGCTCCTGCCTTCTCTGGGCGCAGGTTTCGCACAGGGGCTCAAGTACCGTGAGTCCTGGGAGCAGCAAGCGCATTCTCTGGTGGCCACGCTGCACCGTCTCCTGGGCACGCTGTACGAGGGGGCCGAGACAGGTGAGTGGACAGAAGTGGAAAAGGCCTCTGCTTCAGCAGGTGGTCTCCCGGAGGGTAACCCCCATGTCTCTGGGCGTCCAATGGAGGCTGAGGAGCTTCTTCGGAGCCCAGCTGCGTTCCCCTGCAGGGCAGCCGATGGCCCAGAGCTAAAAAGAGACGCTCTTATGCCCCACTCTTCCCCTCAGAACCGCTGCACTATGATGGCCCAGCAGAGGAGGTGGTGCTACCGCCGCGGGACGAAGAGACCAACTCCCTCCTCCTCCTCCTCCTGGCGAAACGCCGGTTTGCGGGTTTGGCCAAATGCCTCTGCCGAATGCTAAGGTCCGTGAGCCGGTCCCCTCTGGCTGCCCCTGCCATGCGGTGGGTCCCGTCCCAACTCGCCCCTTTCCCCTGCCTCTTTCAGGAACGATTTTGGGGCACCGGTTGCAGTTCCTGCCCAGGCCATCCTAGACCTCGTTTGCCGAGCCCTTGATGTCTCTCTGAAAAACATGGTGAGTGCGCGAGGGAAAGGAAAGCTTCAGGACATGAAGGGGAGCCAGTGCGCGGAGAAGAAAGGCCTCCCCACGTTGGTGCTAGCCTTAATGGCCCGGCCCTCCTGGTCAGGCTTGTGAGGGCTGCCGAGTGGGCGGTGCTGGGGTTACCCAGAGATGGATCCCTTCATAATTTGGGGAGGGGGATTTAAACGTTTCCTGCAAGGTTTTCCAGCTGGAGCTACCCGTGCCAGTTCTGTGCAAATCTGACCCCCTGGAAGCACTGAGGGTGGGGCAGCTCCCGCCAGAAAGGGGTGCTTGGCTGACCCTTCTCACCCTGCTTTCAGAGCTGGTTTGGTGATGGACCCCTCCGGATGCTGCTGCTCCCCTCGATCCACCTGGAGGCCCTGGACCTCTTGGCCGCCCTCATCTTGGCGTAAGTCGGGGTGGGAGGGAGAAGGGGGCTGGCGGCCTGAAGGCTTGTGCCAGATCCTCAAAGCAGGCAGCCTCTCTTCTCCTTTCTGCAGTTGTGGTCCTTGCTTGGTGCGGTTTGGGGGAGCCCTCTGTCGCCTCTTTCCCCAGGTGCTGAACATGTGGCGGGCTGGCCAGGATCTGCCCTCTCCTGGGCTGCAGCGGCCTTACAGGTTGGTGGTGGAAGCTCTCTGGGACTGGCTGCTGGTACTCCCCTTCCCCCCATGGCCCACCTCACAGGGCTGGCTTCTCGTCTGAAGGAGCCTTGGACCCAGGACTCCCACTGTCCCAGCTGGCCTGCTCTGGCCACAGGGCGTGGCTTTTGAGGCTGGCCCTTTGTTCTGTCCCTGGGTGGTGCCAGGTGCCCCTTCTCCCACAGCCTGTGTCCCCCCGGTGGTGGCTGCATGATGAGGAATCCCCCCCCCCCAATCCCCTCTCTTCTCAGTGCGGTTCGGGCTCGGCTGTACCAGGTCCTGGATCTGTGGGTACAAGTGGCCGGAGCAGCCTCGGGGGTCCTGCTGGGGCACAGCAGCCAAAGCGATGCCCTGCTGGGACACCTGATCAATGACATCAGCCCCCCAAATGACACCCTGAAGGTGAGACACCCACCCCCATGCCTTCTCCCCAGGGGGTAACCCAGGAGGCGAAGGCTGCACTCCCTCACCTGCTTTGCCCCTCTAGATCCAGCCAAGCCCCACCTCGGAGGGGAAGCCCAGCGCTGCCAAGAAGCCCAAACTGTCTGGGATGGGCGGTCTTGGGTGCCCGTTCCGTAAGCACGACCCTCAGGCCAACAGCGACGTCTGCCTGGCAGCCTTGCAAGGTGACTTTTCCGCCAGGTGGCTCTTGCTGGGTTTGTGCTGCTTTGGGGGCTGGAAACGCAGAGTCCCTAGGAGGCCCAGCCCAGAGCTGGGGGGGGGGGGGGAGAGGGGGTGGCTCTCTCTTTGCAGTCGCTTTTCTGTCTTCCTGAAAGGGAGGGGCTGGCGGTGACCCACACCTTCTCCCTTTTCCAGGGCTGAGCCGGGTCATCCTCCTCTCTGGCAGCCTTATGAAGGAGCAGCTCCACACGGTGAGCCGGGCCGATTCCCATCGCCAGTGGAGTCACAGTCTCAGCCGTCCCAGGAAGTGGGGTTTGGGAGGGTTAGGGAAGAGAGAGCTTTGGTTGAGCGGGAAGCCTTCTGCGCATGCTCAGAGACCCCTGCCACTCTTGGGAGGCCCTCACGGCAGCAGCTCAGCATCTTTGGGGTGTGGGAGCGGTGTCTCTGCCGCCCCACCCCCGCTTCCTGCTGCTCTTGCTGAGAGGCCCTCGCCCTGTTCCTCCCTCCCCAGAGGTTGCAGGAGCTGGTGATCCCGCTGCTGATCCGGCTGGGCCAGGCGGACCTGCCCCTCGGCTCCCCCTATGCCAGAGCCAGCTGCCGCCGTGAACTCTACCGGCTCCTGCTGGCCTTGAGCCTGACTCCTGCCCCCGCCTGCCCCCCGCCTCTGCACTGCGCCCTCCGGCTGCTGAGCCAGGGGCGCACGGATCCCAGCGTTCTGGTGAGGTGCTTTCCTCTCCCGGAGGGAGATTGAGGGATCCCTCGCTTAGCACGACTCAGGACCCTCCCCCTCTGCCTGGGGGCCCAGCCTGGGTGTTTGTGTCCCTGGGGCTTTTAGAGGGGTGCCCTTTGCGATGCCCCGGGGGAGTCCTGAATTGGTGGCTCTTCTCCGGGGCTGCCGAGTGGGGTGTTCTTTGCCCCCAGGTTCTGCCCCTGCCCGGCGTTCGGCATCATCTTTCTCCTGCAGGTCTCCTCTTTCTGCACGGAGGCCGCCGTCGTCTGCAGCGCCCTCCTTCACCCTCGGGTGCCATCCTTGCAGCTCCCCCTAGCTGCCCCCTCCACCCACCTGCCTGGGTCATCGGAGGTCTCCCCTGCTGCGGCGGTTGCGGCTGCCGCCTTATCTCCCTTCTGCCCGGCCGTCCCAGTGCCCTTCCCTGCCCCCCGGCCCCTCCCTCCGGCTCCCGGGCCTCTCTCCGCCAACTCGCTGGGCCTGCCCCTGCCTGGGCTTACAGCCCCTCAGCCGCCTCCCCGCCTTATCCCTGAGGAGCCCCTTCCCCCTACGTCTCCGGGCATTGCAGAGGCGGCCGCTTTGGCCACTGGAGCCAAGTTACGGCGCTCCGTGTTCGTCCATTACGACAAAGAGGAAGAGGAGGACGTTGAGATCTCTCTGGAGAGCGACTCGGACGACAGTGTGGTCATCGTGCCCAAGGGGCAGGGGGGGAAGATGACCAGCAGCCTCAACTCAGCTGCGGTCCCTGCGGCTGCTCCAGCCCCAGTGCCCCTCCCGGCCCCTCCCGCCCCTCCTCCTCTCCCCACATCCCCTTTGGTGGCCTGTGAGGAGGCCCCCTTGGAGCCCCCAACGCCCCTTTCCCTGGGGATCCCACCACCTGCTTCGGCAGCACCAGTGCTGCCGTCTTCCCCGGCCACGGTAGCTGCCGAAGCCCCCCTGCCTGCTCTGCTGGAGGAGGACCCCACTGTCATCAACATCAACAGCAGTGAGGAGGAGGAGGAGGAGGAGGAGGAAGAGGAGGACTTCCCAGAGGATGAAGAGTACCTGGACGAGGAAGAGGAGGTGAGGAGGGGCCGGGGCAGCACCCATGGCCCTGGCCCCCTCCCCCCCTGTGTGTGAGGAGGGGGAGTCAAGCGACTCTCATCTGTGGGCTCAGCCCAAGCTCTAGCAGCTGCTGTGGGGAGGGGCGGATTTCAGAAGTTTCTCTTCCCCCCCAGGAGGAAGAGTTTGATGAAGAGGAGGGGGACTTTGAGGAGGAGATGGACGAGGAGGATGACTTTGATGATGATGAGGAGGGCCTGACGGAGGAGGAAGAGGAAGAGGAGGAAGGCCTAACGGAGGAGGAGGAGGAGGAGGAGGCGGGGCTGCCGCCGCCGCCTCTACCCAGAAGGAATGAAGAAGAGCCTCCAGCGCTCCTGCCTGCTGTGAAAGACGGGCCCCTCAAGCTGGCCGAGGAGGAGGAGGATGGGGGAGCTGGGCTGCTGATGGAGGTCGAGGAGGAAGCCTTTCACCCCACAGAGGAGGAGGAGGAGGAGGGAGAGCGGACGGTGGGGGCCCTGCTGCTGCTGAAGGCGGAGGAGGACACGGCCTTGCCCCTGCTCCCTGGAGCCCAGACCCTCCCTCTGCCTCCCCTGCAGGAGGGGCCCGGCCTGCTGGGGCCCCCCGTGGACAAGGAGGGCCACTCTGAGCAGCAGGAGGGGGCTGGGCAGGCAGCCTCTGCAGTGTCTCTGCAGCTGGAGGAGGCCATCCATGCAGGCTCCAGTGGGGACCAGGCGCAGGCTGGCCCAGGCTCTGCAGCTGGGCAGGGGGAGCCGGAGAAGCTGCTGCAGCCGGAGGAAGAGGTGAGAGCCGGGCAGAGAATGGCTGTGTGGGGAAGGCCAGCAGAGGGCAGCCAGTGGAGGCGGGGGCATGGGGACCGAGGGAAGCCCCAGGGCGAGGCCCGGAATGGGCTCTGCTTCTGTGTTTGGAGTTGTGTTCTGTGTCCGAGAGCAAAGGGGCACCCCCCTTGCTCGGACCCCCTTTTAGGCGATCTGTTTGCCTGCGCCTAAGGCCAGTCTGATGTTGCCTCTTTGGCCCGGGTCTTGGGGGGAGCTTAAAAACAATTCACAAGCTGGACTGCCGGTAAGTTCACAAGGATGAATTTCTTGGCAGCATTGAGTGAACGGGTTGTCTTTTTCTGTGGAGCATCTGGGTTTCCACGCTGAGCCCTTTGTGTTGGGGCCGTTCAAGGGTCTCCAGTCCAAGCATTGGGGGAGTCTGATTCAGCTGCCAAAATCACCCTCAGCTGGCCTAGTTTAGAGGGCAGCCCAGGGAATGTTCTACGCCCAGAGGGGGAGGGGAGTTTTGCTCTTCCTGGCCTGGGTCCCCTTAGAGCTGCCCTAGGTACCCCCCTCCCCATTCCCTGGGCAGAGAGAAGCCTGGGCTGTCTGTGGGCTGCCCACTCCCACGGTCTTCAGAGGAATGCTGGATGCTCAGCCCCATTCACTTCTCCCCTGGGGGGGGTCCCCTTTCTCAATCTGGGGATGATCCGAGCCCCCCATCTCGCTCTGCATGGAGCAGTGGTTCTTACGCTGGTGGTAATTTGCCCAAATTTGTAATTGATGTGGAAAAACCAGTTTTCGGAGAGAATGATGACTGGGAATAGAATAGTTGGATTACCTGGTTGAAGAGCCTTCCTCCCTGGCTGCCTCTTTGGGAGCAGCCCTGCCCAGACACCTCTAGGCCCTTATTGGGGGAGGCGGGGCTTGGCCGCTCCCTGAAGCAGAACCCCCTGGATGACCCCCTCCCCCTCCCCCCCCCGACTGGCCGTTTCTCTTCCAAGCCTGGAAGGTGCTTTGACCAGGCTCTCTTCCCCCTCAGGGCGGACCCCTGGATGAGACGGAGGCCATGCTGGCCGACTTTGTGGACTGCCCGCCGGACGAGGAGAAAGACCCCTCCCAGCCCTGCCCCTGAGAAGAGGGAGGGGCTGCTCCAAACAGCCTTGGCTTTCGGTTTTTTTTTTTCCTCTGGAAGTTCAATAAAGTTTTTCCCTGGTGCACGTGAACTGCGTCTGGGTTGCTCTGGCTGGCTGGCGGGCGGGGGGCGTCCGCGGCGGCGGTCTCTGGCTTGGCCTGGGCGCCGCTGGCTCTTCCTGCAGCTCAGGGCCGGTTTCCCTACTTCGCGGCGACGCTGCCTGCGCTCCTAGCCTGGTTGGGGGGCGCGGGGGAGGCCGCGGCCTGCTCTCTGCCCCATGGGGAGATGGGGGGGGGGGGTGACGCGTCGGGGCTTTCCGCGGATTTGGAACCGGCGGCTTTTGCGAGGGGAGACAGTTCCATGTGCCACCAGCAGGGGGATCCGCTACTATTGCCTTCTCCCAGCTCTCCCTCGCCCGTCGGAATGGGGCGCCCCGCGCGCAACCGCCAATGCGCGTCTCCGCTGCGGTCCTGCCCCGCCCCTCGGCCTCGTCCATCGCTTCCCGGCGTAGGGGAGGCCAGCGAAGCGGCGGCGTCCCCTGCTCCCTCGCGCGAGTGGTGGCGCTCCTCCGGTGACCTGCCAAGGGCGGCCGGCGGCGGCGGAGTCTGTGGCGGCGGCTGCGAGAGGCTCGGTCGCGGGCTCCGTGTTTCGGGCGGGCCATGGCTTCGCTGCTGTGCTGCGGGCCGAAGATGGCCGCCTGCGGGATCGTGCTCAGCGTCTGGGGGGTCATCATGCTGGTAAGAAGCGGGGCGGGAGCGCGGAGCCCCCGTCCGCCGCCCTGGAAGGTGCCTCAGGGGTCTCCCCCCCTTCTTCTTCCAGCCGCGATGCGGGCCCGGCAGGGTGACGCTCCGGCCATTCCCCACCGACCCTCCCGGCTCCCCCCTTGCAGGTGCTCCTGGGCCTCTTTTTCAACGTCCACTCCGCTGTCCTGATCGAAGACATTCCTGCCGAAAATGAGTTCACGTGAGTTTGACCCCCCCCCCCCGAGGAGCTTCCTGCCGGGCTTGCTCTTCCCCTGGGAACAACGGGCGCGCGCGCGTGTGTGGTGTGTGTATGTCTCTCGCTCTCTCTCTCTCTCTTCCTGGGAGGATGGGGGTGGGCGAGCAATGAGCCATCCTCTGCCTCCCCCCCCCCCCTTTGCCGCAGGTCCGGGGTAAGCAAGATCCACGCGCTCTACGACAAAGTCAGCTACAACTGCTTCATTGCCGCCGGCCTCTACTTCATCCTGGGGGGCTTCTGCTTTTGCCAAGTGCGCCTCAACAAACGGAAGGAGTACCTGGTCCGCTGATGTCCCCCCTCCCCCTGGGCAGGAAGGTGACCCCCCCCCCCGCACACCGGGGGAAGACAAGGGGGGTCTCTCCGTGGCTCTGTGGGTGTGTGTGTGTGTGGCCCCTTTTCTTACTCCGCATCCGCTCTGCCCTTGCTTCCCTTTATTTAAGCCCAGGGAAGGGCTCAGTTGGCACCGCGCTTCCTCTTTTGCCCCCTGGCCAAGAGAGTCTGTCTTTCCATGTTGTGTCAATAGTACAGCCCCCCTTCCCTCCCCTCCCCTTTGGCACCTTCCTGGCTCCAAGGTTGGGCCTCCATTGGGCCCGGCCTCTTGCCAGCACCTGTGCGCCTGTTTTGTCTTGGATCGCCATCCTGCTTTGCCCAGGCGGGGGCAGGAAGGAAGGAAGGAAGGAAGCCTCCCACCCCCGGGGGATGCCCTGCTCCGACAACCGCGCTGAGTCCTCTGTGCAATAAACAACGTTGGATCTGGCTGCTTGGCTCTTCTTTCCGGGGGTCGGGGGGGGGGAGGTTGGGGGGGGGAGGCTGAAGCGGGCGGGGGTCTTCCTGGCAGAATTGCCTTCCGGGACAGAACTCGGCGGGCCCCGTTGCCGCTCGCTTGCTCGCGAGAAAAGGGCCGAAGAGCCCCCGGACCCATCGTCCGCGACCGACGCAGGGCCTGGGGATCCCCGCGTGACGCCTCGCATCATAGAGTTTCTGGGAAAAGCGCCCCAGCGGAAGGGCGCATGCGCACGGGCGCACCACCGAAGGAGCCGCCGCCATGACCTCCGCCTCCACCAAGGTACCCGCCGGCCGGGGTGAGGGCGCCTCTGAGGGCGTGCAGAGCGCCGCGCCCCCGCCTGACCGCCTTTCCCGACCGCAGGTGGGCGAGATCTTCTCCGCGGCCGGCGCCGCCTTCACCAAGCTGGGCGAACTGACGATGCAGCTGCACCCGGTGGCCGACTCCTCCCCGGCCGGGTGAGCGGGGGTCCCGGGGGAGGCGGGGGCAGGAGGGGGGGGTCGGCCGGGGCGCTGACTGTCCGCGTCCCGCAGGGCCAAGTGGACGGACGCCGAGATCGCCCTCCTGCGGGCCTCCGTGCAGCGCTTCGGCGACGACCTGCACCGCATCAGCGCCCTCATCAAGGACCGGACCGTGTAAGCCCCGCCCCTCCCCCCGAGACCCCCGCTCGCACCGCACCCCCCACCCGCCCCCGCTGACCGCCTCCCCCCGCAGGGCGCAACTGAAGGCGGCCGCCAAGCGCAAGGCCTACGAGGACTCCGGGCTGCCCCCGCCGCCGCCGCCCCCCGCCGACTCCCCCAAGAAGCCCGCCGCCCGCAAGCCGGCCCCGCCCGCCGCCCCGCCGCCGCCCGAGGCCAAGAAGCCCAAGGTGGACTTGACCCTGAGCGCCCTGAACGACGCGGACGCGCCCCGGGAGCTGGGCGAGGGCGAGGCGCTGGTGGGCGAGGCGCCCCCGCCGGCCAAGAAGCTCAGCTTCGACCAGGGTAAGGGCGGGGCGGGGCGGCCGTGGGGGGGGGGGCGAGAGGGGGTCCCGCTTCCCCCCTCCTGCCCGCCGCCTTTCTCTCTCTCTCTTGCAGACAGCCTGAATCTGGAGCCCGGATTCCTCCTGACGCCCGGCGGGGCCGACCTGCCGCTGCTCTCCCGCTGAGCCTCCGCCCTCCGGAGCCCCCTCCTCTCCCTCCCCCGGCTTCTGCAACCGCCCACCCCGCCTTGGCCAGGGCCTGGCGGTCTGTGCCTCTTCTTGTCCTGGAGCCCAATAAAGGCTGCTGTGCTCTGGCTTGAGTCCCCTGGGTGCCTTTGTTGGGGGCCGGGGGTGGGGGTGCCCTTCCTGACCTTGCGGCAGGGCCCCCCCTCACTGCAGCAGCACCAGGAACACTGGCCGCGAGCAGCAGCGGTGCCAGTGTTGAGGTGCTGCTAGAGCTGGGCTGGCAGAGCAGGTGGGCCGGGGGTCAGTCCTCTCCCGGGGGCGGGGGGGGCCTCTGCCTGGCTGCCGACGGAGTCCTGGCCGCTCGCGTTAGCACCACAAAATGGGTTGTGGATTCCTGACTGCCAACAAACCATGTTGTGCTGCTGTTGCGTACGCCAGTGTCAAGGCTTGGAAAGATTTTTGCAGTGTGTGTGAAAGAAGCAGCCCCCTGCCCCCAACTGCCCCATGGGCTGCCTCCCACTAGCCCTTCGGAGACCCTTCCCTGCGTCTGTTTGATTTCCCAGCAGTCCTCGGGACGGAGAAGAGGGGGAGCCTGGAGGCAGGCTTGGTTTTAGATGGCTGTACACCGCCCTGAGTCCTTCGGGAGAGGGGCGGTATAGAAATCAAATAATAATAAAATAATAACAGGGTGGCACCTCTTAACCATTTTTCCCTGAATCTGTCAGCCAGGGTGGGGAGACCTTTGCTTCGACCCCACTACCCCCAAACTTGAGGGATATGGGCTGGACGGAGGTCATGAGGGTGGGTGGGCAGCAAGACCAGCTGGTCCTCCCAACAATGGAGATGCCCAAGTGGGCCAGAAGAACCCCCACTTCCCCAAAGAAGTAACACGGCTCACTTTCTATTGAAAAATGGAGACGAGTGACAACGCCCGATCTGGCTTGGAGTGACCCTCACCCCACCCCAAGCACAGTGTAGGGTCCTCTTTCCCCGGCCAGCCTGCTGTTGCAGAGTCCAGAGAGCACACGTGCTGTGGCCTGGTGTCCCCTCCAAACGCACAGAGGGTGAGGGAGCACCAGGCATTCTGCAGAAGAGGCCAAGTCAGCACCCAAGACCTCTCCCCCCCACCCCCTCCAGTCCTACAATGGTCCAGGAGGGGGCTCCGCTGCTTCTGATGGGTGGGGCTTGCCTGCTACGCTATCTGCCACGTACATGGCTGTAGGAAAGTGCTTTTCTCCCCTCCCCCTGCCCACCCACCCACCCACCCGAGGCATACTCAGTTCCCAAGTGGGCCTCCCCAGGTGAGATTTGCAGCAATGAGCCCCATTTGGATGAAAACAAGGGCTTTTGAGGGGAGGAGACCCTTGCTGGGGACAGGGAAGGAAGAGCAGCAGTGGGCCTTTTCTGATCTGGGGGCTCTTGGGGGAGAAAAGGTCAGCCCACAATCTGTCCGGCCAGAGGGAGCTTTTGAACCCACCTGGAGTTTTTGGTTAGATTGGGACAGATAGCGTTCAGCCCCAAAAATAGGATGGGGAGGGGTCAATTAGACTGTAGACCAGGGAAAGAAATCTGGGCCGCCTCTGCCATCTTGCATTTTATCTCCCATTTTATCAACCCTCAGTCCCGCTGGCAACACTACACCAGCCCCTCCCCCCCACAATGTCCCTGGCGGCTTGGATGGGGGAGGAAGAGCAGAGGAAGGCTTCTGCCATCATCTGGGAACCCTGCCGCCACCCCCACCCCAGCCTTCAAGTGGGGTGATTGCATTAGTTGCCTCAAAGCTTGGAGTGGGTGACTATCTTAAAAAAAAAAATCTGGAGACCGGCAGGGTGGGCGAGTGGGTGGGTGGGTGACTGCCTTTCTTTCTAGGCGGTGGAACAAAGGGCACGCCCAAGTCAAGAGATAAACGCTGAGGAGGGAGACCGATTTGGGCCAAATCCTTGGGAGAAAACCCTTGTAAACAAACTGGGTGGGCTGAGGATTTGGGGCTGGAGGGGCCCTACTGGTTAATTTTATTTTTGAGTACAGTGTTTGATAGGAGGGGGGAGAACTGCTGAGGCCTCCACCCTACTGGGGCTTCTCTGATCTTATTGTAGCCCCCATTTCAACGCTGGGGGCTCCTGGGCAGGGTGGCAGCACCCCCAGCCCTTCATTTGGTGGCCTGGCCCTATACCCGCCTGGCCCCTGGAAGGAGGGTAGGTGGGTGTCCTTGGAAACGCCCAGCTCTCTTGCGCAGAGGGGCCGGGAGAAAGCCTTCCCTGGGGTTGTGGGGTGGCAAGGGCAACTGGGGAGCGCCTGCCAGCTTCCCTCCCCGAAATCCAGCCTGGCTTTCCTTTGGCCCCCTTTTCACTCGGGGTGTGATGGGGCTGTTTTTGTAAGGCTGCTTCCACCCACGTCTTTTCCACCCCAATGGACTCCCTCTGGTGGGGGAACATGGCAATTTGGGGGCTCCTGCAAGGGGCCGTGCCCCCCATTTTCTGACCGGCGAACACTTGGCTAGGGCCTGCTAGCCTTCTCTTTACAGTCAGGGCGTCATTCCGGGCACTGAGCCGAGAGCCCTGCCTGCCTCTGGCCTAGCACCCCCTTCTGAACCAGAGCCACGCCACCCCCATCCCTATACATCCCCCCCCAGCTTACCTGCTCTGCAGACCCTCGCCCCCTCCAGAAGATCAGAGTTGTGTTTTCCAGAAGTCTTAAGTTTAGCCCTTAAAAAAATATTTTGCAGCCACGGCAAGCCAAGACTGAGGTGTGCCCTTTTGCCACCCGATCTTGGCATTCGGCTCTCTCTGGATCCACGTGGGGCTGCCGGCCCCCGCACCCCTCAAAAAGGGAGCATTTGCCCCTCTTCCTGCTCCAACTAGGGAACTTGGGGAGCTCCTTCCAGTTCGCCCCAAAGATTTGCTACCGTTTTTCAGGGAATCCAGGATTGGAAAAAAATAAGGAAAATCAGAGGGTGCCCCCGCGTCCCCCTCTCCCCCCTAGCCGCCAGCCCCTTCCGTGCTGCGATTGGGGAAGGCAACAAGAAAGAGAGAGAGAGAAAGAAAAAAAACAACAGGGCAACTGAGAAAAGCCTGGTCCTTTTTCCCCCTACGCAACTTTCTACATTTGAATAAACCCCTTTCGGGTGGTGGAAAAAATCTGCAAAAAATTCAGAGGGGAGGCCAGGCCCCCCCCTGGAGGTGTGTGAAATTTGGAGCGGATCCAGACAGCCGTTTCCCAGCAAAAAAATTAGCTTTCAGACGGCTCTCTCTCCCGCCAGCTTTAACGTCCCCAGCTGACTTTGTCGCGGTGCCAACTTATGCGACTGGCTTGGCAGCCCCCCAGCGTTTCAAACGGTCACTTTGTCTCTGCGAGCAGCGCCCAGAAACCCTGGCCTGTGCAGGGCTCACCCGTGGCCCTGGACCCCCCCGGCCCCCACCCCCCGGTTCCCATCTGGGGAGGGCGCTGGTTGCCTTTTTTCTTAACATACAAGGCCATGGTGGTGTTGAAACATGTGGGGTGTGAGTGTGTGGCTGCGCACGCAGCCCTGTGCTAGCTCCCCATACGAATCTGCCGATGTGAAACCAGAGCCTGGTTTACCAGCTGCCCTGCAGCAGCTCCCGGCTCCTGGCATGCCTGCCCCTGCAGACTCCTGGGAGGGAAGGGAGCCCCCTCCCCTGCACCGATCCTCTCCCCATACAAGCCCCATTCCTGCCCCCACCCTGCCCTGGCGCTCTCCCGGCCGCAGGCAAGAGTCAGAGGGCAGCAAACCTGGCTTGACCTCAGGACCAGCCCCCCCTCCCATGTGAGTGCCAATTTGCAACAGCCACAGCCCACAGAGGGACCTTCCACCTGGGGCTAGGCTGGGCAGGGCCAGGCTGCCCCTGAGGGCGGGCAGAGGCCCATGGCACCTTTCTTTTCCCTCATAGATTCAGGGCCTCTGTGGAAAGGACTGGGGGGAAGGCAGGAAAGCCCGATACTGTGGCAGGGAGGTGATGGGGCTCCAGCCCCAGAGTTGCTTGGTGACCCCTGTCTGCACAACTCACAGGAACACAGACACACACACACACACCAGGTAGAAGGGCATGTCCATGCTCTCCCCTGCTGCTGCTCCTCCCACCTAGCCCAGCTCCTGGACCCCCCCCCCTCCCACTATGGGCAGGCGCTGATGCTTGTCTTCAATACAGAGATGCCCAAAGGCAGGGGGACGACTGGCTATCCCAGCTGACAAAGCAGATCTTTGAACATGTACAAAATATATACCTATCAAAGAAAAATAATCCTGCAAATTGGTGTGTCTCCCCCCCCCCTCCAAGTACCGTTAACCGGCAAGCTATGATTCTGATACTTTTGCAGCAGTGACACAATCAGCCTGTTGTGCCATGACAATGGGCTTAAGGCTGCCCCACCCCCGTGCTTTTGTTTCCCTGTTGGGGGACACAACTGCAACCCTCTTAAAGGGCTCCCCAGTATCCTCAATGAGCCCTTCCCGAGAGACCTCCAAAGAAGGAACCTTGCAAGTGATGGGAGGGACGGGGCTGGGAGAGGGGTCTTCATCAGGGCAGGGACTTTCCAGAGAATTCCTCCTTCCCCCTAGGAGTCCCTCCTCCTGACCTGCCCCTGGCACAGACTGGCTGGCGGGGCTGTGCTTCCCCCCTAGGTGGCACCAGTGCTGGGCAGATCTGCCCCCCCCCGCTCCCATTTGGGCCGCAGGGGTGGGAGAAGACTGGCGAGGCGAGTTTGAATCCGGCAGCCCAGCCGTTACCCTCCGGCCAAAGGGTTCCCCTGCACCGCCTGGAAGCTTGGCTAGCATTTTGGCAGGACCCGGAAACCCCTTCCCCTCCTCCCCCACTTGCTCAGCGTTTCCAGCTCCTCACTGGCGCCTGGTCTTTCTCCCGGGTCCCCCCCGCCCCTCTTTTTGCGAGAGACGGTGGATGTTTATGGACGGGGAGCACACTAACTCTCCCCACCCCCGTGCCCAGTCCAGCTTTGCAGACGGCAAGACTTCGGGCTCCCGGAGAACAGGGCAGGGGGCGGGCGGAGCTCCTGCCTCGAGGCCGGCTGAGGACGCAGGAAAAAGCGGAAGCTCCAGCTCCGATCCAGCATCCCGGGAGCGCAAGAGGTCTTCTTCGCAGCGGGCCCGGCCATTTGGTGCGTCAGCTGCTCCGGAGAGCGCAGGAGAAGGAAGAGGCGATGCACCGAAGGCTCCCCCTTTCGGTCCCGGAAGAAAGCAGGCGCCGTCGGAGTTCGCGCTTCACCTGCAGCAGCTTCGTGTCTCCCCCCCCCCCAACCCCACCCCCCACAAAAAAACCCCGGGCTTAGAGCAGGATTCCAAGCAAACCCCGTGGGGGGGGAGTCAGTCCCGCCTCCCCCAGCCCTCCACCGGTCACCGCACGTGGAGAAGGACACGCCGGACCCCAGTCCTCCCACCCCCAGGCCAGGAAGGAGCACGCCGCCGGCCCAGCGCCCCCAGCCCGTCACTTTGGTCCGCACGTGCCCGTTTCCCCTTCCCTCCGGCCCAGCCAGGCAGAGACCAGCGCTCGGGATCCAGAACTTTATTGGGGTCAAACACAGACAAGAGCTCCGCGTGCGGCGGTCAGGCATGCGGGAGGCGCGCGGGCGGGCGGGCCCCGAGGCCCAGAGTCCGCGGGAGGGAGGGCTGCGGTTAGCCCCGGGCGAGAAGGCATCTGGGATCGGCAGGGGGGGGGTCGACTGGAAGAAAGCAGAAGGGGGGTTCGCCTGTGGCAGCGTCTGCTGCAGCTCTGGTTCTATATACAGTTCAAATATAGATATAGCTATATATTTACCACATTTCCTCTTTAAATAAATATTATATACAAATCCCTGCTGAGTGGGCAGGCTCAGGGCACAGGATTAGGAGGGCTGGAGGGGGCGGTGAGAGGGGCAATTGGGACGGGGGGGGGATGGCCTCCCCAAGGAGCAGTAGATCAACTTGCTGCTGTGGGTGGGTGGGTGGGGCTGGCGCTGGGCTCCTCCGGGTTCTTTGGCCCAAGAGACAAACCGGCTCCTTGTCAGCGAAGTTGGGGGGCACCTGGGGGGCGATGCCAGCTCCTCCCATCACAGCTCCGAGCAGCGGTCCTGCTTGTTGTAGTGGTCAAACTGGCTCTTCCAATGCATCATGTAGGCGCTCCAGAGATGGAACTCCAGTTTCCACTGCCGCTCTGCCTCCTCAATGTTGTCTGGGAGGGGGGCAGCAGAGAGAAAAGGGGGAGGGGGGAAACAAGAACATCCAGGACATAGGGGGCAGGGACAGAGGGGTTAAGGAAAGGCCACGGAGTGAGTGAGGATGGGGTCTCTACAGAGGAGCAGGCTGAAGGTCTGGCTGGGGAGGCCTCAAGAGTTTTCTCTGGGGAAGGGCTGGTTCTTGGCAATCAGGCAACTTGGAAGGGGAGCTCAGGCCTTGACTGGCCTTAAGATTCTGAGCAGGAGCCTGGAGGACACTCAGGGGGGCTCCCCTCCCTGCCCTGAGTTTCAGGGGCAGGCGTCTCCAGCAGGGATGGCTCTGTCTTTGCTAAGGAGGCTCTGGAGAGGGGCATTCGGGAGGGGAGTGGGGCATTTCACTTTTGGAAAAGGAAATATGGGGTGTGTGTGTGCAGGCTGGGCCTGGGAACTGAGACCTTGCCCTTGTTTTGCAAAGCAGCTTGGGGACCAGCTGAGCCCTCCAAGAATGTGAGGGGAAAGGGCTCAGGATGTGGCCTCCGGAAAGGGGCAGAGGGATAGGTGAATTTTGGATGCAAAGATCCTCCTGAAGCCCCCTCCTCTTTTTGCTCGCTGCTAGCAGTCCCCTTCCTGGCTGGGAGCAGCACAACAGGCCTGGGCAGTTTCCTCCCTCCCGTCCACTGGCTGCCTGGTTCATACAACCCAGCTAGGAAAGGGCTTGCTGGTCATTTCCCAGCTGAGAGCAATTGGCAGACGAATGGCTGCACACCAGTTCAGCAGACACCCGGCCTAAACCACCTGATGCCATCTTGCATCTCCTGAACGGCACCGCCTTGTTTGCCAGAAGGGCCAGGAGATGCCCTCCAAAATGCCTGGGCAGCTGAGGCTGCTCTCTGCTGGGACCAATGCAGCTGGCAGGGGGAATCCAGCCCCTCCCCCACCATCCATCCGCCAGGCTTGTGTCACTTGGCCATTGCCTTCTCTTGTCCCAGCCAAGTGGTCCTGCAAAGCAGGCAGGTATCTCCCCTTAGCTCCCTGGGGAGGCAGGGAGGGGGGCAGTGCCTGCCGAAACCTTGCCACATAGCCTGGTGCGTGGGATGCGCTTGGGTGCGGATTCTGCACCCCCCCACTTTGTCCTCCTTCATCCCACCCCACCTCCCTCGCTGCCCCCATTGCCGGCCAGAGCGGCCCAAGGGACATTTACTGAGTGAAGCCAGCAGTGGCTTCCTCACCCAAGGCTGCAGAAGGGTGTGGTGGGGGTGGGGGGCAGGTAGAGGGCTGCAGTTTGAGGAGAGGGTCTGCTGGGCCGAGAGGGCAGAAGGCCTCCTGGCCTGGAGAAGGGCTGCTCTGGCAGAACGGAGGGAGCTGCCGGGTCTGGTCAAGTGGAAGACCACAGCTGAGAGGAAGGCGGAAAGTTATGTCTGCTTTGCAGCCTCCCCCTCCCCACCTTCAGCTAGATCAGATGTGGCCCTCCCCATTACTGCACCCTTCCACCCCCAGGGCTCACCTGTCGCATTCAGCAGTTTGGGGAGGAAGTGGTTCCAGAAAGCGCAGATCTGGGCACGCAGGCTGCGTTGGGTGGCCAGCGGCTGGGTGTTGAGCCGGACATACTGCTGCTGGGAGGGGGTGTAGGTGGGCCAGGTGCCATCCTTGTCAGCGGGGTCAGTGGGGTTCCTGTGTCGAGACACAAAGGGGACTTGCTATTGACACAGGCCTCCCGGCTGCCACGGCCTCCTGCCCTTCGCAACTCGTGGGTGTTGGAACACCCGACTATGCTTTCCCTATCCTGCTTCCCCTCCTCCAGGCCTGTCCCTTCTCATCCCCAAATCCAGTGCAGCCAACACCCTCCCTGGGCCTGACCCCATTCCTGTCTTCAGTTTAGAGTCAGATGCCTGGTAAAAGGCCGCCTGCCGGAGCAGGGGTTGGGCTAGAAGACCTCAACATCCCTTCCAACTCCGTTATTCTGTATTCACCTTTTCCTGGTGTGGCTGCTAAAGCTAGCATAGCAATAGAATGAAGGCACCCAAACTGACGTCTCGCCCCGTCCCTCATTTAAGTTTGAAGTCTGAAGACCTGCGCAAAAGTTTTCTTGCAACCAACATTCATTTCTACTTTTAGAAACAGCTGTTTCCTGCATTCCTGCTCTCCCGCTTCTCTCCATGTCCTCCAAGGTTCTGTCTTGCCCCCCCCACCCCCACCCCGTAGCTCCCTCTGCAGTGCCAGGACCTGCTGGCTGGTGCCCCCTGCGCCATTCACCCCAGTTACCCTGTCCGGGCGAAGTTGACCCAGTAGCGCATCATTCTGCGGCTCAGCTCCTTCTCTTGGGCCGTGTATGTCAGGCTGTCGTTGAGGGGCAATCCAAAGATGAACTCGATCTCATAGCCATGGGGGACCCCCATCCACAGGGGCCAGACGAGGTTGGAGGCCCGGTGGTCAAACAGATAGGCATACACCTTGTTGCCGCGCTTTGCATAGCGGGTGGCGAAGTGCATGACCGGGCAGATGACGTTGTGGTCCCCCACGATGTCATCCATGGCCTCCCGGTTCTTCTCCCCATTGTCTTCGTCCTGCCAGTCGGTGTACTGTAGGACAACGGCTTCGGTGGCAATGTCGTTGGCGTGTGGCACGCCCATCCGCACCCCTTCCAGGAAGTCGTCCCGGTTGATGAGGCTGTCATTGTCCTTGCTGAAGCCAGGCACCCCGTAGATCAGGAAGTAGGAGCCCTCATCCTTGACCACTCCCAGCAGCACCTGGGTCTCCTTGAAGTTGCCCGTGCCCAGCATGGCCTCAGGGGTGTCCGGAAAGAAATCCCCGTCAATGACTGGTACAAAGGGGAAGCGGAAAGTGCTCTTATAGGGCAGGACGGACCACTCCTCGTCAATCAGCTGCTGAGGGGTTTTAGAGCGCAAACAACTGACCAGCTCGGAATCATTGGTGAAGTGGCAGCCCACCTGCTTTCCTAGAAGGGTTGCGCGGCGCCGACTTTCTGCAGGTGTGACCGTGGCCCATGGTGCATTGGGTGCACCACTCTGCAGAATGGCCCGCTGGAAGAGGGCTCGGCTCTGGGTGGAAAGCAGGTGCATGCCCACTGAGGCGGCCCCGGCACTCTCCCCAAAGATAGTGACCGCTTTTGGATTGCCCCCAAAGTGCTGGATGTTGTTCTGGATCCACTGCAAAGCCAAACGCTGGTCCAGCAGCCCCATGTTCCCTGGTGCCTCTTGACTCCCCAGGAGGCCCAAAAAGCCAAAGGCCCCCACGCGATAGCTAAGGGAGACCAGGATGACATTCTGTGTGTAGGTCAGGAAGCGGCCGTCGTAGACATCCAGGGAGGCAGAGCCGCTGTAGAAGCCCCCTCCATAGATCCAGACCAGGACGGAGATGTTTTTCGGGCGTGGGGAGGGCACCCAGATGTTGAGGTAAAGGCAGTCTTCACTCATCTCCCGGTTGGGGTTCCACATCTCCGTGCCATGGAATCCCGGGTAGGTGTTGTCCACCATCTGGTAGCAGACGTGCTGGTAGGAAGTGGCATCGAGAATGTGCTGCCAGGGCTTGACGGGCTCAGGGCGCAGGAAGCGCATCCTGCCCACGGGAGGCTCCGCAAAGGGGATGCCCAGGAAGGCCGAGATGTGGCCGTCGAGAACTGGCATCCGCATGCCACGCACCCAGCCCGTCTGGGTGGCCACTTTGAGCTCATCTGTCTGGCCAGGCAAGACCGCCATGGAGGATGGGATCCAAAGGAGGAGCTGAAGCCACCAAGACCATGGTGCAGGCATCTTGCCAGGCTGACGGGAGGGCATCTATGGGGGAGGGGGCAGAGTAAGAAATGCACCTCCCCAACTTGGCCCTCCGTGCCACCCGATAAAGACCCTTCCTTCGCCTATCAGCTCAGCCCAGGGCAGCGACTGAGCTCATCAGACCCAGGCAGATAGCAGTGGCTGTGGGAGGAGCCAGGAGCGGCCTCCCCCCCCCCCCAAGAGGGTCTGACTGTTAAGGGGGAGGCCCTGACCCAGGCTGTTGAGAGCACCACAAAGCTGCTTTCCTAAAAGGAATACTAAATGCCCCCTCTCCACACATAGGGTGCTCACTGGTGGGCCTGGTTCCTTGACCCCCGGCCCTGCCCTGCCCTGCCACCCGATAAAGACCCTTCCTTCGCCTATCAGCTCAGCCCAGGGCAGCGACTGAGCTCATCAGACCCAGGCAGA
>JAEANM010000239.1:7239-40666 GCA_017656035.1 Myanophis thanlyinensis | reverse complement strand
ATTATTTCACTGAGTTGAATAAGGCTTACTCCCAAATAAAATGCCTTTATTACTAAATCACATCAGTGCTCAACCATTCTGACAAGGTCAGTACAAAAATAAGCACTGCCTGACTTGCATGGGGATATGTCCTGCTCATTTCAACTAGACAAAATAGTCGAGGCAGCTTGCCCACTGTCCAGGCTTGCAGCCATAAGGTAATATTTCTACCATATGAGGAAAACTTAAATCAAGAACAATTATTCAGCAAGATCAAAGAGTAAAAGAACTCTGTCCTAACTTTTCCATCTTTGGCTTTTTTTCTCTCATCTTTGATTCTCTACTGGCCACTGATTACTATGCCCAGATATCATGAGTAGAGTTACCCCCCTCCCTTCCAAGGCTAGGCAATCTTCCATTGCCTCTTTTGCAGTGGGTCTTTTGCCAAGGTCAAAGGAGATGGTCTTAGGGCTGGTCCATGCCTTCAGATGGCAGCAGATATCACAAATGGAGTCAGCTGAAGAATTTGGAAACTGGCAGCAAATGTCAAGAAGATCATGGTCTTACATTTCATTTTGGACATCCACAGAATGGACTTTCCACTGTCTCCCTGCCAGGTCTCCTTAGCCAGCCAATGAAGAATCTACTCTTAATTAACTTTCATGAACCTTCAGGCTCTGGGTTGAGTTTAGATTCTGTGTTTGAGATGTATTCTATGTTTCTGTGCTTTGTGAGATTGCCCCAATGGAAGCTCATTCAATTTCACTGTACACATGTTGTGCATTGACAATAAAGGTTTGAACTTGAAGTAGAAGATTCCAAACAGAGGCAGTGAGGTGGATTGTAGATGTACATAGATTTTAAAAGCTCTGATTCATTCTGTCCTGCCCGGTTCAGACTTCTGGAACCAAACCAGTCTTCCTTCTCAGGAACAACAAGAAAGCTTGACAACAGTTCAAAAGTTACAACTTGTAAGGCAACAGTTGCTGTAATGTATAGTAGTGCGTGCAATCCAAATCAAGATTTGTAGAAGTGCTGTTTTCTTCTAAACAGTTCTCTTCTGTACTTGTTGGCAAAATCTGGACTCCAACAGGAAAAGTTAAAGGTCCTTAAGCAGCCCAATCAAGTACACATTGACTCAAAAGTAAGTCACATTGCACTCACTGGGTCTTATGCCCAGAAAAAAGGATATTGGATTACAGCCTTCAAGTACATTTGAAGAACGCAAGTGGTTAGCAAATGCCAGGAGCATTTCTGAGGGCAGAGCCTGAAATCAGTGTTGCAGTCCTTGAGTAAAAGCAGCATTTATTTCCTGAGGACTGGTAGATCCTACCCTAGTTTGTGAACAATAACTCAAGCTCCTTTAAGGTGCTTATTGGTTTTTCAACAAATTGCTCTATAATAAAAAGCAAAATCCATAATCACCCTATTATTTGTACCCTCACCTTTGCTATTATTGCTTTTTCTAATTTGTCTTTCTTGTGAAGGGTTGCATGAAACCCATGGCAGAAACCAAAGATAAAGGCAACTGTTTTCAGCAAAGTTTTACCAGATGATGTTGCCTAGTCTACCTATTAGAAACACATTGTTCATGTCTGTTTTTATATTCCTGTAAAGAGCTGTTTTAATGGAGATGTGCTATCCAATGACAGAGTCTTTCATATCCTTTTTAAAGAGTACTCAGCCACAAGCTCTTTGCCATTTTTTCTCAGACTTAACAATGTGCATGGTATATATAGAACCAAAACCAAGTAGGGGAAAGGGTATAAATAAATATAACTTTGGCTTGGCCTTCCACTGCAACCTAATCATCACTCCCAATCAAGCTAGAATGATTACACTTTATTAAATTGGCATTTCTTTATTAGGCTAATTTTCAAAAGTAAATAAAGTCTCTATCAAGTCAAATTTGACTCCTGAATTTCATCCAGTTTCTTGAGCACAAGACAGAAATGATTAGCCAATGCATTCTTTTAAAATGCTTTTCAGTTTTCCAATCTAGTCCCATTTTGTTTGTAAACATCCTTCAGAAATAAAAAATAAGAATGCAATTCCAGGGAAATTGACCCCATTGATAATAATGGAAGCTGCTCAAGAATGCTGACACTCTGATCCTACAAAGGGCCTGTTTACAGCTTCTAAATGGATTATGCTAGCAGTCACCAGTTTACAACTTGAACAATAACTTGGAAATCACTTCGTGTGATTCTGATAAAACTTCACGGATCATTTAGAATAAAACTTTTCAAGCTTGATAATCATCCATCTCAACTTGGATTCTTGTGATTGAAACTAGCTATTGTGGATATCTCTTCTCCACTAAGATCATTTCTGGTATCAAGTGTGTATAGATGTAGGTAAAGATGTGCACACTGTCCTAAGAAATTTTTCAGAAAAAAAAATTCAGCTGCTGTATGAAACTTGAACTGAGATCTGGAAAACTGTATAAAAAGATAAACTATAATACGGATGTGATATTGTTGCAGTTATATTTAATGACAGCCCAACTTAGCGGATTGGTATAAGAATTAGTAAGGTAACATGCTAAAGCAACTTTCCCCACCTGATCAATCCTATAGTATCAAACTTAAATTCTCAGTACTAAGTCTTTATGGATAATGGACATGCTAACTAGGAATCTGGAGAACTGAAAGCTTTGTCATCCACATTTCATTCCCCAGTTAGTCACAGAATTCAAACTGGAGCAATCACCACCCCTTTGCCCAATTACGTGAATGATACCCGTATGTATGAAAATAATATGAGCATATTATCTAAGAAGATGTAAAGAGACAAGAGAAACACATGATTGAAATGTATTTGAAATACATTTCAAATACACATAATTATGATCTTTAAGAAGAATTATATTACATAACGTAATCATGATTCTTAAAAATCATATATAATTTAAACATGATCTTTAAGAAGAATTATGCAACTGTTAATTTTGGGAGATAAAAACAGTCCATTCTTTTTCAGCTGAACAAATTTCTATGTAACTGCTTCATAAAACACTGAAATATGATCCTTTCCTCGCTTTCTGTTTATCTCAGCAGAATCCCTGAGCATCCCCATATTCCTTCTTGATCACTGGCCTTATTTCACTCCAGCCCATGCTTAAACAGACTTATATCGATGCTTTCCCTTCAGGGGGAAAAGAGCCACTTTGTTTCCTTTTTAATACAATGCAGAGCCATAGGGCATATACAATAAAACCAACCTTGAATACCAAGAATGAACAATGTGGGCCTTCTATTTTTTTGTTGTTGTTGCTGTTTGTTTACTGAATATTGGATGGGCAAGAAAAAAGGCTGTGTTCCTCAAGCTGGTCTCTTCAGCTTCTCATTGGGGGTGGAGATATTGTGAGAATATACAAAACCTGACTTCATTACTGTTATATCAAGCTAGATCTATTTGGGATGTGCTAGAACAGGGGTCTCCAACCTTGGCAACTTTAAGACTTGTGGACTTCAACTTCCATTTTGGAAGTTGAAGTCCACAAGTCTTAAAGTTGCCAAGGTTGGAGACCCCCATGCTAGAAGATGCTGCAATGGAGAAATGATCTTCAGAGTTGTGCTGGCATATTGCTCTCAGCCACAATTAACTAACTAAAAATTAGCCAGCCTAATTCCTTATCTCTTTGAGTGATATGTATCTTCCTCAGTTCAGCTCTTCTACCAGAGGAGGCCTGGGAGTTTGAGGCTTCTGTGCAGTATCTTTGCTAGCTGTTCCTAGCAATGTATTGTTCTCTATAGAGAGCTCTGATGTTATTTCTGGGATCTGTTGGAGCCATTGTCTCAGTGTGGGATTCACAGCCCTAAGTGTTCCTATCACCATTGGGGACACTTTAGCCTTTACTAGGATCACTTTGGTGAGATAGATACAATAGAGAGGTAGAGACAGAGATAGAAATGATAGAGAAAGAGATGATAGAAAGAGAGATAGAGATAACAATAGAGATGATGATAGAGATAGAGATCACCAAAATGATCCCAGTAAAGGCTAATGGCTAATGTGGCCCCAGTGGTGATAGGAACACTTAGGGCTGTGAATCCTACACTGAGAGAATGGTTCCAATACAGAGAGAGATACGCACACATTATAGTAAAGCATAGTCCACATCTCTTTGAAAACTAAAATTGTGATCCTATATAAGCTTCCATGGGAATGTTAATTCTCTGTAAATGTGTAAACAATTACACATTCAAGAAGTTCTCCTATGGAAACTTATTTGGAAATCAGCCACTGAGAAACCAGAGTGGAGGCCAAATTTGATGAGATGGAAAAATATATCATATACTAGAGTCATCTCCATGAGATGGGCAGCCTACAAGTTTGATAAATAAATAATAAATACAATCAAATATTCTAGAACTAGTTTTTTTTTTTTACTCCAAGGTGGGAAATATTGGGATACAGAGAATTGTAAAATCATTTCAGGAATGTTCAATTGACCAGGTTCTTATCTACCCAATACTGTCATTTACAACAAGGAAATAGCCATCAACTTTCTGAAGATCACTTTGGGAAAAAGTGATGGGCAACTTTGTCCACAGGAGAAATCAAATGATAGCACTTTACATTACTTGAAAACGCAGGGCAGAGAAGGTTCTTCTGCAATATCCTTCTTTCTCTTTCTCAAACACAAAGCAATTATTAAAATACCTGTGGCCTTTACTTCCAGGTCTAGAATGTATGGAAATCAATGGCCATCTATTTATAGATGCCGCATGAAACTGCCTTTGCATTTGCAAATAAATGATGCAGGATTCAGGCATGAGGGATGGCTGCCCACCTAACACTGGGATCAAAGTTGAAATTGTGTTAAAAGGAAGTTCCCCCAAAACTTGGTATCACAGAAGAGAATCATCATAGCCATATGGTTGGGTTGGCTTTGAGGACATGTTCGAATAAAGTGAAATAGAAAAAGGTCAAAAGGCTCTAAAGTGATTTGCCAACCATCCAGATCTGTGTCCCTTCTAAGTCTCATCCTTATCAGCCAGTCAAAAACCATGTTGGATTTTTACTCACAGCTACTCCACATATTCTGTGGAACTCCAGGATTAGGGAAGGCAAAACAATTAGCAAGAGAGACTACACAGGACTCCTCTACCTTATCTCATGGCTAAGTATCTAAGGCTCAGTAGCTGAACCAGTGAAACTTCTCTCTTCATGAGCCAAGGAGTACTTGAAGCTTCAAGAGACAGGCTTTCAAGTCAGGGCTGGGAAGCACAAACTATATATCAGTTTCCTTTGGTACCTTTCAAAAGGATTGAATTTTAATCTATAGGACCCCCATTGTTGGCTCATAGTGGTTGGGTGGGTTAATAAGCTGTAAACCAGGGTAGCTTATAGTGGGTGAAGGCTGAGAGAGATGCTCCCTAGGGCATATTTAATTAATCTTGATGTACTTAACCACTGGAGAGCCTTTACTCTGGCACAATATCACTCTCTCCTTTCAGCTGTTTTGAAGGCCAATCAAAGAAGAGACCCTATCCAAAGAGACAGCATCCCTATGACTCCAGACACTGAAACAACAGAGCATGTACATCTATAGTGCCTATTCTAGAGAGACATTTGTATTAACCTCATCTCACCATTATTGTATAACCAGCCAGGGCTCACAGGGCAATTCTGCATCTCCCTGCTGCTCTCTGATACCAGCCCTGCTATCACATAAAATTGTTGCCAGCTTATGTTCAGTAGCACTTACAATGAAGATGACCTCTGCCACCAGTTTTAATGAGCACCTACAGTAGTTCACAATAAAGTGGTCAGTGTTATGATAGATTTAGTTTGCCATGTTCCCCAGTGCCCATCTCCTGCTCCTACCCCTCCATTTTAAACTTTTAAATATCTTTTTAGGTTTTTTTTTAAATATTTCTTAGATTTTTTTACACATCATTTTATTTTGTTGTATTTGCTATGCTTTTTAATTCCTCATACCCCCGCCCTCCTTATGCTGTAATGCAATAGGTAAACAGTGTAAAATCTGACCCATTTTGTCTCTGTGGTTTGAAATTTGGAAATTTAACTTTTTGAGTTGGGGATTGCCATTATCTCATTGTAGGCATGTAAAGCTTGTCTTCATTACTGATATATCAGCATGGTGCTGATTTGATGATGCCATAAATCACTACCAAAGAAATTGCCTCAGTCCCATTGAAAAGTAAGAGATAAAAAGCCACTATTAAGTGAACAGAGGCATAAGGAAAATTCTCTCCCCACTACCCCGTATTTATTTTCTAGTTGAGACTAGAACATTTCTGCCCACCGTGGAATGAGCACTAAATGAAGCCCATGCGGGTCGCAATTTGGCTCCCTGGGATGTTCCGTTCTTTGTCCAGCACCCAACATTGGAAACGCAGCGGTGTTTGGGAGAGAAGGGAAGGAAAGAAAGAAAGATGGCGGCGATCTTTTAGGGAAGCACTGAGGGGTGCCAGCCAGGAGGGGTGAAGTTTCCTTCAGGAGAAGACAAGGAACCGTTCTTCCCAAGAAGGGATTTCATCCTTCCGAAGGAGGTCTTCATCCACCCGCCCAACCCCAATCCCCAATTCGGCCATCTCCAACCCCGATTTTTAAAAAAGCTGAAAGAAGAGGTACAAGACAGTTCAATTAACTCCCCAAGACGGGAGTGGTTGGGATTGAGGCCAAGGCAAGTTGGTCAGCAGGCTGGAAAAGTGACCAAGACTTTCCCCAAGGGTGGGGGGAAGAGATGATCTTCAAAGGACTCGCAGCATAGACTTTCCATACAGAATGTTGCTATAAACACCCATTCTTATCTTACTTTGTGGCGCTCTCCGTTGCAGGACTAAACATTATCAAGTAAATCTACAGCCCATTCCTTGCGGTTCCTTCGAAAGAAAAATCACACACGGACTTTATGTTTACGTCCGAGTATAGCCAGTCGCATATTCGCTTATTTGTCATTTCATGCACCGACAGTAACACGCATTTCGGTTCCTCCGAGTTGTATCTTGAAGGGCTTTTGTCAGGGTTAATTTAGAAATCAATGTCCTGAGACTAGAAGTAGCCTGGCAGTCGATTTTTTTTTTCTCCTTCGATATAATTTGCACGCGATCGTAGTAATTTTCCAAGATGATGTTATTTATATGTATAGAGTGAATTCTCTGACTTTTTCTGATCCCCTCCCCTCCCTTTGAATGCACACGAGTCCTTCACAGTATTTCCCCCCCTCCCGTTCAGACACTTGCCTATAATTGAAATGGGGGCAATTTAATGTGGATTAATTCAGCAGAACGCACCTAAACTGCGGTGATCAGCCGACACATCCACCCAGGTGCACCTAGCACCCTGCATGCGCGCGATCCTTCATTCTTGGAACGCGCAGCACGGCCCTTTCTCAGTTTTTGTCACGAGGTCCCTACGGAGCAAGATCCACGATTGCCGCTCTAGTCTGGCGCAGTTACTTGACCAATGAAGTTGTGTAGTTTAGGAACGTAAGTGAATGTTCTAAAATCCCGACCCCATCCACTTAAAGGGAATAAAGTGCGAGGAAGGAAAATAGACGGTAAGACAAGTATGTGTGCAAGAAATTCAGTCCCACGTAAGGGAGGAAGGGCCAGGACTTCCCTAACCGCGGCGCTGGTAGCGACTTTACCTGCACCGGCTCAGGGGCTCAGGTTGCGGGTGGTTTTAAATCTTTCAGCACAGTTCTTCTGTGCCCCAAATGCTTCTCACTATACCTGCCCAAATTAAGGATGGAGGTCTTGATTTGAACACCCGAGAATAAATTCAATGGAAACCAGAAGGATTTATTTCTGAGCAGACAGCTATAGAGTCCAGGGAACTCTCAAACGCACAACCCTTACCGTTGACTTTTTACCTCGATGCGATTTAGTTAACTTGGAAGTTTGCTTGGAAGGATGGGCAAAAACGAGGTTTTCTTGCCGTTTTCTAATAACTTCTGAGACCGAATCTCTGGCGCTGAAGAATGGATTTCCAAGTCCATGGAATATAAATTCCGCAAAAACAGAAGAGGGGATCATTCCTTTTCCTAAACTCCGGCATACCTTTTCTGTTTATTTTAACCCCGTGGCACGAAACCCACCGTTTTATTCGGAAAGAGGAAACATTTGGATGGCTTGTGTCTATTTTGGTTCCTATTTGTCTGGACGGGGAAAATAGCGTCCGATTTAAAAAAAAAAAAGCCATTCGGTTTTTAGCGTCTGCGTTTCGGCGAAAGGGGATTTTCAATTATTAGCCTAAAGGAAATGCGCTCCGAATCCCAGCCTTAACGCGGGGTGCAAGCGATTCAACCAGAGACGCTCCGGGAAGAAGGAGCGTTCGGGTGCCGCAAAGCCGGAGTTTAGGAAAAGGAATGGTCCCCTGTTCTGTTTCTGCGGAATTTATATTCCGGATTTGGCCGATCAACTGTGCTCGGGGTAGTCCGGTCTGGACTATAAATGGTCCCTCTTCCAGCTGTATTCTGAATTATTATTTTAAAGATAAAGCCAGTGACAACCACATTTAGTTTGATGATTACCGCTGAGATTTTACCTGAATAAACTACATGTACGCGGATGTGTACTGAAAACAGCGACATAGTAGTACTTAATAAGGGTAGATTTAAGAATTCTCAATCCCAACCCAATAGAAAACAAAATCAATGATTTGGACCCAGGTGGTCGTTTCTAATTTATAACGTTTAAAATTCTTACTGCTACTTTAAGATTAATTCCCCAAAGTAGCACTGCTTTTCCAATATCCTATTAGTCCTATTGGCCATTGGACTGCCCATGCTGGATTTCAGGAATGTTAAAGGTTTGGAGTCATTTGCTTGCTGAATTCTTCGATTCTTTTCCACAATATCCTCCATGAAAAAAAGAGAGAGAGAGAATGAGAGAGGCAAGGGAGACTTAAAGGTAAAATCGGGAGGGTTTTAATTCTAAATGAATGTGGACTAGATAGCAATGCCCGAAAAGTAAAGTCATTAAATAGCGGAGAGCGGTTGTCCCATCTGAAAGAAATGGGAATTGAGTAGGAGCGCCCTAATTCCTGCGCTGTCACTTTGGCTTAAGGATACTTAACAAGCGCACCAAGGATCTCGCCTTCTCACACAAACACCCCTCCATTTTTGGTAATGGTTCGTAGAGGTGAGAATTATGCCAGTGGAAGGGGATAGATTTTCTTCTCTAATTTCTTGCAACCTCTGAATGGTTTTCGCCCAGAGGACCGAACTATTCTGAGTCCGATTAATAACCTAGGTAGGCGAATCACTGCGGAGGGCGGTTTTGTTTTGTTTTGTTTTGTTTTGTTAGAAATCGGGTTGTTTTTCTTTCCGATCAAGGGGCACATCCCGAAGATCAATTGCGTAGAAGTTCCATCCTCGGCTAGCTAGAGGAGCATAGCAGACTGACGACTCCCGATTTTAAAATGCAGGAATCCCACACAGCTGCTCCCCATACGGTCAGGCTCTTCCAAGGTGCCTGCTAGACAGCCCTTTTTGCTGGGATATTTGAATGGTAGATCTTCCGAAATTACTTTTTAACGTTTAATTTTTTAAAAGAGTAACCTGGCCGTGCAATATTTAAAAAAATCTAAAAGAGAAGCCTGTACTTTCAATTAAGTTAGAAAGGAAATTTCATTCCAGTGCCTGATTCCAGTTCCTGAAATCTTAGTGTGCCACCGAAAAAAACCCAACAACCTTACTCATTAGATTTAAACCAGCCAAAAGGAAGTATTGGTGGCCAATCAACTTGTTAAAAATAATAAAGAAAAAGCATTACAAATGGGGAGGAAGAGGCTTCGTTTATTATTTCGAAGAAGTAAAATGACTGTTTGTAGGATCCGGGAGTGACAGGAAAATGAAAATGGGTCATTCTTACAATCAATATCCTGCGGAGGATGTTAGCTCATTTGGGCTCATCACAAGAGCCTGAACGTTATCCTCTAAGCCCAAACTATCTCTCCTTTTCTTTCAGTCTCTTAAATTCCAATCAGGTAAACCAGTTTAGGGCAGATGAAGATCCTTCACACTTTAGATCGAAACCAGTAACTTCGAGTGTAACAGCCATGACATTTCCCCAAAGAGGCCGTTCGTTTGCCAGGGACTCCGAGCTCCGCTGGATTTCTTAGGCAAACCCCGTTGCTCTGGCAAAAAGCCACAGCAGGGGAGCAGGCCTTCCCCCCGGACCAGGGAACCCATGGCGAGGCGTGCTCTACCACTTAATTTGCTTGCGTTGTTCAAGGGCTCGGATTCTCGCCCTGCCCTGATCCTGAATATAATGTTTATCGACTCAGAACATTATCTCTAAATCTTAAGACCGATGTATTTATCAATCCACTTTTAAGAACTTGATTTCTCCCCTTTATAAACGTCGCACCTACGATGCTCTTGTCCCGTTAAATAAGCTCAAATCTGACTTTGGTATTTGAGATAAGGAAAAGTTTGGTATTAAGGATTCTCTCACTTTCTTACTGCCCTTTCTTAGATACTTTTCCCCCCCTTCCGCTCCAGGAAAAAAAACATGATAAGAACTAAAGTCCCATTTAAACAAAGCAAAACCAATTGTCCGGCCACTCGAAAGTTTCGCAGTTTTCAGCGGAAGTCACAAACTGCTCGTTTTGGTTGCGCTGTGCCTAAGAGAGGTTAAACTCCCGCCTAAAAAAAAAAGTATCAGAAGCCAAGAGATTTTGAAATCCGCTGAAAAAACTAGCCGGCCCGAGTCTGCCCTCTTCCAAGTCTACAGCAGCTGCGGAAGTCCCACTGCGCGGTGGGGGGGGGGACGACCCTTACCCCCAGCCAAACCGAACACCCCCTACCCCAATTCAAGATAGCCCAACTTGCCTTTTCTCTGAGGATTTCCCATGGCCTCTCCAGAAGTGGTTTTAGAAAGGCTCGAACGCACCATGGAGCTGATTTGGTTTTTATTAAGTCATACGAGAGAGGGTAAGCGAGGGGGGGGGGGCGAGAAGGGCAGGCCCCAAAAACGAGGAAAGAATTAAGCAGGTAATAAAGAGACGAAGGCAAGAAAAGCCGCTGAAAGCTTTCTTGGATCAGAAACCGGGCCAAAACTCTGCCCAAGAAGGACTTTGGGGCTGTTTGAAACCTCTTCCCTTAAATATTTGAAGCTGCTCCTAGTAAGACTACCCGACGGGTCTTAAACCAAAAAATAGCGACTCCGCTTGTTGAAGTCCTCTTACAGAAAACGTTTCCCTGAGAAAGGAAGGAAGGAAGGAAGGAAGGGGTAATAAATTGGATTACAGGTGCATCCCTCCCGAGAGTTGCTTGTCCTGTTTATTAAGGCCCATTGTAAGAGACTCTCCCCGTGACCCAATCCGAATCATCAAACTGCCCAGGCCCCGGACTTGGAGACCCCACCCCCACCAATGAAACAAGTACAACCCAGTCAAGTGGATATTGCGAGTGTGTTGTTTCCCGGTTAGACCCAGATGTTCAAACAGGTGCTTGGCTTGAAGGCGAAACAAGTCAGTGAGACCTTACTAAGATCTGTCGCCCGAGATCACCAAGGTCTCCCTCGGTTCAGGTGCATTGCGACCCGTTCCGCCATTGGTACAATTTCATTTCGGGCCCAGGCGCTATTGTCCGGTTCTGTCAAGATCCCAAATCGGGTTAAATTCCCGAAGCTACCGAAAGATTGGTTCCCTTCAGTCAGCCCTGGAGAGAAGGATTTGAATCCAGCTATCTGATTCCCCGTTTCACTCCCTGAGTAGGGCTCGCCACACTTTTGATGGTGAGATAATCATTTTGTTTTTCCACCTCATCTCCTTCCCGGAGGATCGTCTCAAACTCTCCCGCCGCCTCGTTTATTTATTAATAAAAAAAACCGGACTTCTTTTAAAAAAAAAAAACGACCTCGGAGTAGATGGTGCTCCCTCCCTGGTGAGGTGAAATAAGTGTAGCGAAGGCCGCGCGAAGAAGAAAGGGTTAAGGGCGCTTTTGACCGAAAAGCCGCGGATCCCGTTTGCGTAATATCTTTATTACCGAAAACTTCAAGGTAGAGAGAGAGAGAGAGAGAGAGACGCAATGGAAACCAGATGTCGGAATGGAAAAAGAGAGATTACAGATGGAGAAAATGGAGCGTAAAGGGGCAGCAGGAGTTAAAGTAGGAGAGGAGGAGTTGCGATTTTTATTTTATTTTTTGCCCTGGATCCATTGCGGAGGCCTGGAGAAGTGGGCCTGCCCCAAAACGTAAAATTTCCAAAGCACCTTGGGAAGCGGAGGGGAGAATCCTTTTCCGGTATCCAGGTGGCGGGACAAACATTTGCTAAAAGAAAACCACTAGCGGGAAAGATTTGACTACTTGGATTAGTGGGAGGGGAGAGAATAACAGGGAAGACAAACGCACACCCACACCCCAATCATTTAAATTCTAGGAAAGTGCGTCCCTTTATTAACTAAAATGCGACCCAGGCGGGCAACCAACCGAGGAAGCTTTCTTCTTTTCTCTTGAAAGCTCCTCCAGTTAAATGTACACCTGGTCCCCGTGGCTGTTTTCCCAGAGTTGGGAGAAAGCGGGAAAGAGTTGGGAAAGTGATCGATTAAAGCCAGCAACGCGGTAGGCTGCCTAACGAAACTGGTCAAATGGAGCCCGACGTTGACGGCCATTCTTCCCGGTCAGCTAAATCAAAAGAGCTTGCCAGGCTTTCGGCTCAGCAGAAAGGGAGGAAAGAGGGCCGGAGGAATCGGCTCAGGAATGGCCGGCTCTTCCGCCCTGCTCCCATTGCATCATTGCCATGTGGCCTCCTGGCTTCTATATTGTATTGCTTTCTAATGGTTATTTTAAAAACAAACAAATAATGCAAAAGCAACAAACAAGAAAGCCTGCCCTTTCTCTCTCTCTCTCTCTCTCTCTCTCTTTCCCCTCCCCGGGTTCCCCTTCCCGCCTGCCGTTCTTTGCACGGATGGATTGGGCAGCGCCGGGCGAGAGAGCCGATTTCTTGGCTGGAGGGCCCGAGGGGAGGAGGAGGAAAACCTGGGGCAGGAGAGAAGAGGGGCTGAAGGAAGAGCTCCTTGGGAAGAATCCCTCCTTCTCTCTCTCTCTCTCTCCCTCCCCTCCCCTCCTCTCCCCTCTGGGTGAGCCCCTTTCCCCTTTTACTGGGGCTGGCGGGGTGGGACGGATCTGCTCAGCTCCGGCGAACATCTGACTCTGCTTAGTGCTGGCTAGCCCAGCCGTCTGTGTGCGGGTGTGTGGCTGCGTGTGTCGGTGAGTGTGTATGTGTGCATGAGCCCGCGGGGGGGGGGAGGAAGGAAGGGTGGGGGGAAGCCAGAGAAAGGCTCGCTGGCGTTGCATGAGGACACTGCTGCCGAGGCCTTTTAATTTTAGGCATGAATGCTGAGAGTTGCGTGTCGTTCTGCGATCCGTCGGCTGCTACCATGGATTCCTTCTACAACGCCGCCTCTCAAGGCAGCGTCGACGGCTCCTCGCCTTTTAGGGCATTTCCCAGCAGCAGCGACAAATTCAGCTCCGCTTTCCTGGCCACCAAAGGACAAAGCTTTGGAGACAGCGGCGGGGGCGGCGGGGGCGGCGGCGGCAGTAGCAGCAGCGGCAACAGCAACAACAGCCCCAAGCGCCGGAGCCGCTACAGCCAGCCGGAATGCCCGTCTCTGGACGGCAGCGGCCCGCAGCAGCCACAGGCGCTCCCGACCGTCGTGGCCGCCGCCACCGCCGCCTCTTCTACCACCACCGCCGCCGCCTTTAACAAGTACCACTTGCAACAACCGCCGCCGCTCTACGGGCAGCGCAGCTCCTGTAAAAGCCCCCCGAGCAGCAACCTCAAGCTGCAGGACGCCAGCGGCCACAACGGAGCCCTGCAGCTTTCTTGCTTCGGTGAGTCCATCCGATCGGTCGGGGCTGGGGCTGATGGGGCAAGAGGTCCTTGCGGCAAAGCAGATATGAGCCGCTTTGGGCATGGCTCTCTGTGCTGGGAATTCCTGGTGCGGCTCTGTTCGGTGTATTCGCCCAGTTGTCGGGGTCTTAAAATTGGGCGCGGGTATATCTTCTCTCTTTCCCTCTTCGCAAAGCAGAGCGGTAGCAATTCGGGGCTTCCTTCTGGATTCGTATGCTGAAGTGAAAGTCCGTGGGCTCCGCCATGGGAAGCAAACGGCCGCTTAGGAAGGAAAGGGCATCGCCAAACCTTTGCCCCCGAAAGGAGACGTGCAGCCCACTATCTGATTGCGCGTGGAGAAGGAGACTTGCAAAGGGCTTAATCTAATCGATTCACACGCTGTTGAGCTGAACATCCCCTACTTCTGGGATTGACAGCCCGCTACTATCAACTTGATAGTTTTCCCAGTGATTTAAAACAAAAGAACTAAAATATGATTGTGTTACTTTTATAACTTAGGTGTTTCTTATTTTGTAACTGAAGAAGCATGGCTTGGAAGTAATTTCCTGGAATTGGGGGAGGAATTTATTTCAAAATTACCTCTTTCAGAAAGAAAAAGCAGTGAAAGTCTGGAGGGATGTTGGAGGCAGAAAAGACCGTTTATTTGCGTAGTTGGTTTCTAATTTCGTGGCAAAGGTTACTCCTAATTCTGTTTTTCTCCGTTTCTTCTGGCCTCATCAAATGCCTAAAAAGACCACAGTAATCACTTATTCAGCATCCCCAAACAAAACTCTCCCCCTTTCCAGATAGGCAGGTCAAGTCTTCGGCCTTGAACTTCTGCTAACACCCGCTAACACGTTTTGTTAGTGTCATTTAATTAGGCGCATGGGATTCATGAATACCTTATCCCGGATTCCTTCTCATTATGCCTTACAGAAGTGGTTAAAATGGAAAGCAAGTGTTTGCTTAGGTGGTTCTTCTGGGAGAAATATATTAGCGATAAGGAAAGTGCAAATAGAATTATCTCTCGGTATCTTTCCTCCGCCAGCTCCCTCCCTCCTTATAAAAACATCCTTTAATGTCACCCCAATTGTCTTGTCTTTTCAGTCCTGAAAAACGTCTCTGCTTGGACACGGGGAAAACAAACCAGCTTTTAAAGGTTGTGATTACCTATGTTAAATATAAAATTATATATAAAAATAGTCCTAAATATACATTTCGAAGCCACATCCTAGTTTTAAGAAAATTATTTTGAATTTGGGAAGGTATCTGGATTACCAAAAGATGTGCTTTCATTCCTCCCCATCCATCTCCTCTCCTCTGTCCAGCCACTACTTAAAATTTGCTGATCGTTTTAATGTCCTTATTTAAATCGGTCAAATCTGGCTGGGCCATGACCAATACAAAAAGGAATAACTCGAGTTCCATTTATTTCGGCATCCGGCAACCTACTGCGGAGGATCTTTTATCCTGTAACATTCCACTCCACCCCCCACCAAAAACTTTAGCAGCTCTTGACTTTCAAGGAGAATCTGAAGCCCGTACCTTTCGACATCTTTGTCTTTGCACCCGGGATTACACTTTTCCTTGCTGCGTTTCTTAACAAGTTACTTCGGGGGGGGGGGATTCCACCGCTGTCTTTATCTCACTCTCTCGCTTCGATCTATTTAAGAAGATTGGAAATCTGGATGTGTTTGGACCTCGTCGTAGAGAAAAAAAAACGATGGGGTTGAGGTTAATAGGCTATCAATCACCGGAAGAGCAAAGAGATCCTCCTGACTACCTTGTTTTCTGGCTTCACTGTTAAATAACCAGCCAGGTCCCAGAGTCCAACCGAATTCTACTGAATTTCCATCCTGTTGGCTATTCGAGAAGCAACGTCGGAAGGTACTGTAAAGTCGCTTGTTCAATTGCCAACTAGTTGCCCAGGATCAAGTATAGATTGGGCGCTAAGGGTTCTTAAATAAACGGATCAATCTTACAACTAAAGAAAATTTATCTTTGTAAGGACCGCACTTCTATGTTGTCTGGAAGCCTTTTTCTCTACAGGGCCTTTTTTCAGAAATGTGTTGACAAAGGACAAGTATAGATTTTCTTTCTGCCCATCTCCAACATGACTAAGAACTCGAGAAGGCGTTTGCATCCCTTTCACGCACCTTTGTTCACACATCCGCATTGGCAACAGCCTTGTTTGCTTATTGACCAATTTGCAGTCCAGTTCAGGGGGCCAATCTCCAGGGAAATGGAGTTGGAACTTCATTAAAAGTCAAGCTAGGAAGGTGGGAAATGCAGGCTCTGAAGCCTTCAACCATTCTCTTTCCAAGGAGATTTCAATAACTGATTTGTCTGTAGGATGTCTTCTTCCTTTCTTATGTAGGGCAAAAGAGCGCTAAGTAGGTGTCTTCCCCAAGTGAGGACTTCAAATAAAAATAGAAAGGTAGCAATAGAAAAGCGGATATAAGCTGAAATCTCTCGGGGTAGAACCACTCGAATGGGGAAGCCACAGCACTCACATAACGATCCCTTTTTTACCTCAAGGGAAAAGGGGAGAATAAATAAAGGGCCCCGATTCCGATCTGCCTTTTTAAAAATGTCATCCTAAACAATGGAGCGTGCCAGGGTGATCCCAAAGGGACCTCCTTCAAGTTGAGAGAGACGGGATACGACAGTGAGCTTTACGCGCGCTCATTTTCCAGCGGGCAACTCGGTGAGAGGCAAAGCCGGGTAAAGGTGAATGGCCTCGGTAAAGGTCGGCAATAGCCAAATATTCACCTGCACCGGAAGATGTCTATTACCCGCCACTTTTCCCTTTGGCTTTCGGGATGATAAATTGGGGAAACAAGGAGGGGCAAGGAGGGCCTCTCATAAGGAAATATTCCCGACACCTGGCCTGGATCTGTTCTGAATAACCATTTGCGCGGTTGGACGCCTCTAATAGCTCTGCGCCGCGGAATCAGCTGATTCTAACCCTTGTGTCTGAATCTTTAAACCAGATGCTCGGTATCCCTGATTGCTACCATTTGATGGAGTAGAGAATGGCCATTGAAAATCATGGGTTTCTTTCTCGATCCAAATGTATTAACATCGAGGAAGGCGTAATCCCTAACCATATTTAGAGGAAATCACAAGGATATCCCGCTAACTTCACTTCCCAATTAATTAACGTTAATGTTGGTTATTGTTCGTGCTAGTTTCACCATAAAATGAAGCCCGAATGACAACCGATCATCCTCCCTCAAGAGAAAAGTCCCGATCCCCTTTCCCTGTGATCTTCGCCTTTGGGACCCAATAAACGAGGGTGGTCACGGCGGTAAGGATGGCGATCGATTAAATGTTAGCAGAATTTCCAACCACCTTTCAGCCAGAGGCGTATTTTCAAAGCAGCGCTCCGTAGCGTTGTGTGTGATGTGGCTTGAGGGACAAGGCAACCTAATGGGAACCACCTGGATGTGTGGGGACAATGAATCACAATAAGGAGTATTGATGAAATAATAGTTGCCGGTTAGCATGAAGGGGAGGTTGGGGAGCCAGGGCTGCCAATTATGGGCGCATGAAATAAATCGTAGTTCCCACCAGAGAAAAACCGGCCTCGATGAGTCTCCAACGTTGGAAATCGGATTCTGAATTCAAACCGGAGCAAAGCGTTCGTTTGGGGGAAGAGAGGCAAGGAAGAGCGGGGTGTGGTTCCCGCACGTTCAAAAAGCTAAAAACACCCTCACGCGGGTCGTTTCATCGGTCCTGCGGTGGCAAACGGCGCTGTCGTTAAAAGCACTGGCGTCCAATACAGCTTCCTCTTGTGAAAGCGAATGTTTTTCCCACCCGGACTGAGCGACACCAATCACGGACTCAGGTCCGCGTCACCGAAGCGGTTCATGGCGTGCAAGGGGCCTGGCAAGGGCCGTCAAGGGCAAGAGACTCGAAAGGGGACGCGAACTCCCCGGGAGGCCGACAAGATTTGGGAGAGAGAACCCAGCTCTCCTGCGAGAGGCGCTTTCAGGGCGCGGGGAAATGCGGCCCTTACAAGGAAGGTAGCGCCTGGAAAAGCAAGCGGGGCTTCTCGGTCACTTTCCTTAGCTCTCACGGCGGTGCCTGTTGAATCGCAAACAGCCTTCGAGGCCTGTGACACTGACAGGCCCTTGTTTTCCAATGGGGTTTGTTCGAGGTAGATGGCCTTCATCTGGTCCGGGCCCTACTGTTAATATTTCAGTTTAAACCCATTGGCGTCGTGGGGATTTTAACACCCCCCCCCAAAAAAAAATAATCTATTCCCGCCTTTTTCATTAAACTGTGCGGCCTAGCCCGTGTCTCAGCTCTTCCAACTTTCGCCCGCAGTCTTTGAGTCCACGGAGAATCGAGATCGACATCTTCAAGGAAAACCTTTCTGACACCCTCCTGGACCCCATCCCTCGACACCCTGGTCGTGGATTTCTTAAGACCCGCCGCCGCCCCATATGTAGTCTTGTACAAGCTCGGATCCTCCAGAAGCGAGCGGGCAAGCAAAGCAACGATTCTCACTCTTCGCAATGAACGTCGGGAATGGTAACCGACGCCATTCGGAGACCGGCCGCTTCAGGCCTCTCTCTGGAAAACGAGGTTCTCCCCGAGGGACCAGAGCGAAACTACGGGAGGTCAGAGCCCCGCTGATGACCTCAGAGGCCGAGCTTTGCAGATCGACTTAGACAGAGAGGCGACAGTATGGAGTCGGTTCTTGGAAGGCATTAATACCTCCATGGTCCCAGTCAGGAGTGATAAGTCTGTATATATTACCCTCAGAACAGAAAACTATTTAAAGTCTCTGCTTAAGAAGTGTGTCCCTCTTCTTCTCTGCCCCAAAAGCCCAGTTTATTGCCAGCCCTCCAAGTCCAAGTTCAGCCTTTCCAGAACTAGGATAGGGCGGTAGGTGGATTTGAGTCCATCTTCTTAAGTTGCCTTTACAACAGGGGAGTGTTGTAGGATAAAACAGGACAGTTTTATCCTCATAGATTCAAAAAAATAATGAAAGATTATTTTATTATCTGCAAACTAAAGGCCTCTGGCCTAGAGAAACCCATTGGCCCATGGTCTGAGTAGTTAAGCTGGTCTTCAGTGGATCTGCTTTATTTCTAGAATTAAAAGATGAGGGAAAGATCTCCTTACAGGGCCAAATGGACCTCTTGGTGCTTTTCCTTTATGTCTCCAGAACCAAGAGGGTCACTTCAGTTTAAAAGGAGACTAAATTTAGCTACCGCTCAGCTTGATTAGAAAAGGAGTGAATCCTGAGATTGGACAGGAGAAAGAAGAAAGTGATTGAAGTCCCTGTCTGATAGATTGACATCTCTGTACATATTTAGTACTGGTATATTACACTTCCAAATGGAATTTGTAAAGTGGAACAAATGTATGTTTATTCAGAGTTTCTACATTTGTAAATTTGTACTCTATAATAAGAAATGTGGATAATAACATTGAAGGACAGGTCTTTAATTATCCCTTCATAATTAGGCCATTTCCTCATTAGTTATTTATTGCTTTTTACAAAGTAATTCAATTGTTGCAGTAAGGGAAAGCTGATCTTCATGTTTGATATATCAGTCCAGTGATAGCCGATGCTATAAATCACAAGGTAACTCTTTTAAGAGGATTGATTGCTACAAGTAGATGTACATGTGTGTTGCTGTACCATACCAAATACAAATGCGTTTCAGCATCCGATCAAAACATATCCAACTCATCCACCTCTATTAGGTTTCTGTTTGTGAATAATGAAATATGCCTGCATAAACACCTTAGAATATTTCTCTTTTTTCAGAGTATGAATTTGAATTTCTTTGAATCTAAAAGGCTGAATTGTACTTCTGAAAACTGAAATTGCAATTAAAGGAAAAATAGAAAATGTAAGAGTGGGCTGCATATTTGGTTAGAAGCTGGTAAAAGGGAGGGAAAACTCCATCATATGATTTGTGGTGAAAAGTAGTCTGAATTAATATTTCTCCAACTTGGAATTGAGATAAATTGTATTTCTCCATATTTAAATATATTACCCTCATAAAAATTGTTTTGGAAGAGAAGAGAACATGTGGGCAGACAGGCATCTGTGCGTGCTAGGGTGGGGATACTTGTTCAAAGCATGAGAGGGTGGTGGGTAGAAAGAGAGAGAATGTGCCTTGGGATATTTGCTCACTGAAGTAATATAAGAAAAACTACTTTTCCTGGCATTCAAAGATCTCAAAGTGCCAGGCCTGGCAATTCCTAGTGACTTGTTTTCTTAGGGAATAACCAGGCAGCCTATAAAGCAACGTTGTTGGGAGTGGGAAAAGACTGTCTGCATAGAAACCTGAGGAGGGTGGCAGATTTTCCAAATGACCTTTCAGACAGTTTGAAAACAACTCAGAACTGAACTGCCCTAGCTTCCATCTGGGCAAAGATCTTGCAGGATAAGAATCCTTACCTCCATTTAGTTTCTGGCTGATTGGAATAAAAAGCTCTGCTGAGCTTCCTTTCCATCAAAGGCCACGTTTTGTCTCTCTAGTTGTAGTTTCGCTTTTTTTGGACAGTCCCAAAAGCCAGGGAAATTTACTACTGGATTAAATCAGTTTGAAGGGTAACACTTGTGCCCAGTCTTTGCTTTGTTATTAGAGTGATGGAATACAATTGTCTTCTGTACTGAGTGCATAGAACCAGGCTAGGTTTACATAATATACTAAGTGAAAATGTTCTTGGTACATGTATTGTAAGGATGTAGCCAACATAAGTAGTTTTTTGGTTTACTATGCTATATGAACCTTAGTTCAGTAAATTATGGTTCAATTAAGTGTGGCTAGCCTAATCCCATCACCTCCCATACATTAAAAAATGGACTACAAACGATTGACATAAATAACAGTGGATATCCTTCTCTGCTCGTGCTTTTATTTCTTGGGCAGCCTTCCATTGACCACATTTTAAAAATCCAGCTAATTCTGTGCTGGTGTGAGACTCCTGAAGCAGAATTAGTTTTATGTCCCTGTGACTTGGCCCTGTCATCAGGTGATATTATAAACTCAGAATTAGATAAAGATGGATGGAACTACTAATTTATGCAGCTTTATAGCTTTAGCAGGACCACCAATGCACATCAACCTTTCATAATTTAGCAATCAACTATACTTTCTGTATCAAAATGTAGCCTTCTAAGCCTATAGAGAAATATTACTTCCATTCGATGGGATGGAGAAGAAGTCACTGCCTCTTTTAGTTTGACTATTCCTTACACTGAAAATAATAGAGGGAAGAAGTAGAACATTTTCAAATCCAGGATCTTATTATAAAAGACCACAAATCTATCACTCCCGAAAGAAGTTACCAAAATTTCAGTGGTTGATTAGAACCAGTTACTTGCTGAGTCTATACCATACTTTCCCAACATGATTTCCTTCAGACATGTTTGGCCAATCCCATAATTCCCAGCCAGAACTGTAACAATAAAATATATTGGATGGGAAATTATGAGAATCCCAATACCTCTGGGAGGTGCTAACCTGGGGCAACTAACTACTTGCTTACTTAAAGAATTTAATTTCTTTTGATATAACTATGTCCTCTTCCTACATACTAGAAAATATACCTACATACTAGAAAATATCTCTGGATTTGGATCAATTTTTGCTGCTGCTTGATCATTAGAATAATGAAGCACAGTGGCAGAAAAGTGGTATTTCCATCACATAGAATTGCAGAACTCTGGGTTGAATTCTTAGAGCAACTTTATGCAACCTGGTAAATGAGCCAAACTAAAATGTTTGTTATGTTATCAGAATGAAATGGAACTTGAAATAAAACTTATCTGAACTGTTTCAGGAGTATCAAGTTAAGACTGTGATCTTGAATTAACCTGAGACTACTTTTCAAATGAATCCGTATCTGGAATTATGGTGCATAATCTGTGTGGAACCAGGTGGTCTGAAGTGTTCGAATCTTTGCCTCTCTTATTTTAATCTTACCAAACTATGTTGCACTAAACAGCAAGAAGAAAGTGTAAAGAAAACAATTTAATGTATTTCTGATTTTTAAAGGACACCATAAATTTGCAACATCCAAACCCTTCTCATAATCAAAGTCTATCTAGATAAATTGGATTTTACTTGCAATTTATTGCTTTGAACTGCCTCACTTGAGAGCCCCAGATCTATGTTTGGGTGGGACTGAGGGAAGATTTCTGCCTAGCTATCTTAAACTCTTATAGAGTTTATAGGATTAAAATATTCTGTGTAATAATCAGTCCTTCAAATTATGCCTGGAAAGACCTGGTAACCAATGGTTTACATGATGATTTAACCTTCACAGCCAGAGTGATCAGGGTTTGCTAAAATTATGAACACTCCCCTTCCGTGCCCCATATGTTGTAATAAATATAATTTTCCTTTTGATTTCATTCATACTCAGATTCCTTCCTCACTAGTAAGTAATAGCATTTTATACACCCAGCCATCTCTGTGATATTATGTGATATTATCTGTGATAATAATGAATACAAGCCACTTCCTCATTAGCTAAAAGGTTCCTGGTGTCATCCTGCATTAATATAACAGTAATGAAAACAGGCTTTATAACCATGGTGGGATGATGCCAGAGTTGCTATAAATGACTAAAATTTGCCAGGCTTGTTTCATCATGGCAGGGCCCTATAAAATGCTACAAAGAAAATATGAGAAAATAGCTGGAGACCATTCCCGGCCATGTAATATATTGTATAAATTCAAGATTCAATTCAAACTTTTATTGTCAATGCACAACATGCCTGCGGCGAAACTGAATAGTAAAGAACATCGTCTCTGGATCAATAACCTAGGTGAATGATACTATGACTTAGTAGCTCAGAAACCGGCCATGCGATTATGGGCATTTGCGGTGGTCCAGAGGTCAAAACTTCCCTGGCTGTCTGGACTTTGAAGGCTGTTGTCCCTCCAGTGGAAGAATTAGGCAACGAGAAAAACGTCAGGCGTTAACATCGTTTCACCGAATAGGGATATCCCGGAGTAGCCCAATAGCACGGGCGGCCCAATAGCAATCCTTCCCACCACTCGCTAAACTTCCCTCTATGGAGTCCCATTAGGAAGCTTGGAGATCTCAGCTTTTTTTCTTTTTTTTCTTTTTAGTTGGTTGGGGGAGGGAATTTGGGTGGGAAGAGTAGGCACCGCGGGCATCGATCTCGTTCCGCCTGGTTGCCAAGCCCTTTCGGTTGTCCCCCTGCGGGACAAGCAGCTACGAGCTGGCCCGCCCCACAGCTCCCTTGAATGATCCGGAGTTGGCGGGCGTCCGGATCACCCCCTTTTCCGAGCGGAGGGAGATCCGAAAGCGAGACGGCCGGACTCTGAGGCTGGCAAGTCAAGGTGGTGCTGCGACGGAGCGGCGGCGGCTGCTTCTGATCCGAATCCTTTGCAAAGAGGATGAACCGCCTCCATCCCACTAGGTCCTTCACCACTACTTAACGACGTGCTCAGGCTTGGTTTGAACAAAAACGTATTGCAGTACCGCAAATTGTTGCAAATGCATTTACAGTGCGACTCTGAAGCATGCCTATTGAACAATAAAATCTATTATGCTCCTTAGGCTTTACTCTTCATTCTTACATTCTAAAATAGCGATTGCACTGTCCTTTGTTACTTGGATTATTTCCTCTATGATTTCATTTCTTGCATTTCCCCCCCTTTTTTTATATCTAATGAAGTAGAATCTAATTCAGAAAAGTACATAAATTAATATGAGGGTTTTAAAAGATTCACAAGATCCTTTCTTTGTCTTTGATCCCCAATCTGTTGCCCTCCATTTGTTTGAACTGCAATTCCCAGAATCCTAAGGAGCATAGTGACTGCTACAGTAAAGCTAAGGTTTGAATTTTATTTGAAGTCGCCAGGCTTCAAATAAAATTTGAAGGAGGAGAAGAGGAGGTTGCTCTATATATTTACTTGGGAAATCATTTTACTATATTCACTAACATTCCAGCTTCCTAAAATTAACTTCCAAGTGTATTTGTATAAGGGAAAGGGGAAAAGAATGGGACTGTTCATAGTCACATAAATTGCTTTCTTATTGGGTTTTCTGCCGGTTAAAAATGGTTTCTATCTCCTTGACCAAGAAAACTACTTTGAATAAAATGAAATATTGAGGGTCTGTATTTCTTTCATTTCTGAGATTTATTTTGTGCCTTTTGTTGAAAAAAAAAAAGCGATTGCCAAATGTGTGTTTTGAAAAATTTAAACAATTGCATATTCCCAGATAATTCTGCTTCCCTCAAACCAATTATTCTAGGACAGGCTGGTTTTTCATCTTTAAAATAACTTTTACCTTCCAGATCATGCTAATGTGTGCTTACCAAATGGTTCACACGTGCTTGGAACTGAGTCTGGATGTTCACAGGCAAGTAAAAGGTAATATAATCAAAGTCCATTTCCTTTATGGTGATTTATGGTATCATCTAGCCATCATTATGCTGGTATATCAGTAATGGAGACAGCCTACTGCCGCAATTATGGCTAGATGGCTGTATAAATCACTACAAAGGAAATGAAACTGTTGGGGAGACTGTACTACTAAATCAATTTTTAATGCTTCTCTGTGTTTTGTTTTATTTAATGTTTCACAAGTAAAAAGAAATAAACATATGGAGGAAAACAGATGATGTGAATTTAAAGAATTATTTTAACAACAGAAAAGTTTTGGTGGCTTGTTTGCTAGGATTTGTGGATTGCTTATTTGTTGTCACATTCTGAATTATGACTGCTGTTGATCCACTGAAGTGAGGATAGCATTTCACTGTTACATGAATCTTTATCCCTATATTCACAATGTTGAAAAGTAACCAGGCTAAGAAAGGCAGAACTGTGTGCCATAAACGTGTGCAAGATATTCACAACAAACTTCTTTGGAATACCATGTAAAATTAACAGCTCAATATACCAACCTGTGATGTTCAGGACAAAAAGCCTCTTACCTTACTACACACACCTACACCCCAAGGCAAAGTACAAGTCATTTCAAGCTGCAATATTTTTTATTAGAGATTTTCAGAGAATTTCCCCCCAAAAGATGAATCTTAATAGCAAAATAGTGATATTTGTCCCCAACCTGCTCCTCAAGTCTTCCAACAGTGCATTTATCACTATTGTAACTCAACCCACCCACCTTGCTGTTGGCTGTCCTCTTCTCTTTCCTTCTACTTTCTCCAGAAATTTTCAACTTCTTTTTTAGTACTTCTGAACTAGAAATAGATTTGAGGAAAAGGCAGCTGAGTTCCAGGCTAGGAATGGAAAGAGATTAGTAGTAATCAGGAGTCAGAAAGGACCTCTATAAACTGGCAGTACTTTTGGAACAAATCCTCTAGAAATTAGGACTTTCTAAGAAGAGGGATCCACCAGAGATTATCTCAGCACTGGATGTCATTTTTCCACATTTTAAAAATGGAAAAAGAAAAGGAGAAAAAAGCAAAGGTATATAATTATGTGAGAATGACACAGTTTCACCAAGCTTGGATAGAAATGGGAAGAATGAAACCAATACTACTACTACTACTACTACTACTATTAAATCTGGCTGTTACTGGTTTATAAATAATTCAAGGTGGTGAACTCACATATTACTACTTCCTCCTATTTTCTCCACAACAACAACCCTGTGAGGTGAGTTGGGCTGAAAGAGAGTGACTGACCCAAAGTCACCTGGCCAGCTTTCATATATTCATATACAAGCAGACATAATGCAAGATGGAAGAAGAAAAAGACCATTATCTATTGTCACCAAAGAGAAGTATTTGGAAAAATGACTTTGGTTTCAAAGGACAATGTCACTGTCTAGGACTGGAATAAAATAGTTTTTACTCTAATATACAGTCTAAAATTCATTCATGTGTAAAAGACCGCAGGATGAAGACAATTCCAACTGGGTTTTATATATTCAAAATTGTATCAAAATGCAACCAAAAACCATCTCATCTCCACAATATGAGTACTCTAACATTCCACTTTAAGATCTGTAATTAAATATTTCCTATATCTTGGCTACCAGCGGCTTCTCTTGGCCTCTTTCTTTTTGTTCCTTACTGTCTGGCCTTTAGGAGAAATCGGAAATTTGCAACAGAAATGGCTCAATGAGAGAATCCCAAAGAATCTTTTACTCTTTTACTCCAACCCCTCTGCCCAGTGCAAGAGATGATGATGATGACCACGATAACTATGACAGTGATGGGGATGGTGGTAGTGATGATGATTTGGAACACGGTATATACAGTGGGGGAGGGGTGGGGAAAGAGCTTCCCTCCTCCAGCTGAGTCCAATTCACACTTTGCACTCAGACGTCTTGCAGGCAGGACTCCCACACCCATGTGGCTGCATCGAAGAAAAGAGCCCATATGCCAATTCTCCGGCGTTTCCTGCCTTGCTCCCGCTCTCCTCCCTTTGCTGGAAGAGCTCTCTTTGGCCCCTGGGGTGATGCCTGCCGGGGGAGGGAAGGCTTCGGAAGCGGCTTTCGCCTCCGCCTTCCAATTGCGCAACCAGAGGTCGCCAGAGCGGTCATTCAAACGGCTCCAGCGCCCTCCCAGAGAGAGAGGGAGGGAGGGAGGGAGGGAGGGAGGGAGGAAGAGACAGACAGACAGACAGACAGGGGAGAGACAGAGGAGGGAAGAAAAGGCGCTGTTTCAGAAGTTGGCCAAAGGAGTCCGGAACTCGGATAAGTCCTTGCTCGGCTGCAGGCAGCACCGGAGGAGCTCTTTCCCGTCTCCGCAGGCAGCCGCGCTCTGCGGGGGTTTTTTCTCCCGCAAATCGGGGGGCTGAAAGGTAGGACTTTCTCGGACCCAGATGCAAGTGAGCTTTTCCACTTTGCGAGAAGGCGCGGCGGCTTTTCGCTTCTTTTCCCGGGGAATCCTACGCGAAGCAATGAAATGTCAAACTTGCTTCGACGTAATTCCCCCAATTTCTAAAGAAAGGAAAAGACCAAAAAAAACAAAAAAAGGATTCTCGACGCAGTAGGGATGTTTCTTTTCCAACGGGGTTGCTCTTACGCGGTGTCTGAGGCTTTTTTTTTTTTACGCTGGAATTTGTTTTGATGTGTTGTCTCCAAGGCCCAAGCATGGGAGGAGAGGGGAACAACACGGGAGGGGAGGGGAGGGGACGAGGAGCTGCAGACAGTTTTCTATTTGTCATAGCAAACCACCCACTATAAAGCAGATGGAGAGGTGGGAGGCGTCGCCTGGGTGGAAAGTCTGGGGATGCTTCCCAAATGTGTGTCCGGCAAAGGGATTGCCCCATGCTCAAAATGATATATTGAGGCCAAGGAGCACAAATGAAAAGTGTGTCTGTGTGTTGTGTGATGTGTGTGCATGCATGTGTTATCTGGACTGTTTAGTTTGTGCTTCCTCTGTGTGGTTTCATGACTAAAGGCAGCTGGAGTGATTCACTTTATGAGCGTCTCTACAAAACAAGTTGTGGATCAATAGAAATCTTTTGGCTCAACTTTCTAACCTCCCAAGTTAATGCAGGCAGGCCTTAAAGGAAGTTAATGTGCAGACTTCAGGCTCTCTGAGCCAGCAGATTTATTCCTTTTTCCACCCAGGGCTATGATGCATTTCCCTCATAAGATAGAGGTAAGCTTTGCCTGCCAAAACCTCATGTGCAAAGGCCTTTCCAGCCACATCTTTGGTGCCAGCCAGCTGAGCCGTTCTGCAACCTAAAGGCTAAAAAGGGATCTGAATGGAGTCTGCCTTTTCCTCTAAGCCAGCCCTGGATAGCACTTTTTAAAAAAAATGTCATGTCTTTTCAGTCTTGGCATTCAGCACCGAAATTCCTACCTCCATCCTGTGTCACAGGATTTCTTCACTGTGCTACATTGCAGAGCCAGCCCTGTTTCCTCTTGGACAGCCTGGTGTTTATGATTCAGGGGCTTACCAAAAAACCATGAAGATGGCAATGGGGAAATGAGGCCACTTTTTTACATGCCAAACCTTTTTGAAGGCTGATCTGCCTTTCCCAAAGATTTTGTCATTAGACTTACCCGGACTGGAATCTGCAGAGGCAGGGGCCTCAGCTCCCATCATCCACAGCTAGAACGCACACAGGGAAAAGATGATGAAAATCATAATCCTGTGCATCAGAAGTTGTTGCATTTCAAACAGAAAGTTGGATGAGTTGTCTAGGGAAAAGAAATGAACACTAAACTAATTATAAAGGTATTTTAGATTTAGGAAAATGAAGGAACTGGCCAATATTTTATGATGACTTGTCTTTGGAGCACAGCTTTATCATTCAGGACATTTGGTACGCCTCCTCTTAATGGCAAAATGGCAATTACACCAAGTTCCAACTAATCCAATGGTTGGTAACATGGATAAAGTAGCTATGAACTTTGGCTACTTTGGTTACAGATCCTGGAGACTTCAAGACGCTGAGCATCTGTCATCTTGTGAAAACCTGTCTGGGCCTCCATAAAAGAAATAGTTTTGGTTTGGTTTATTGCTTAATTGCTTGCAAATGCCTTCTCAGCCTCCAGGAGTGATGGAAGCTGTAATCCAATTCATCTGGAGGGCGACCAACTGGGGAACACTTTCCTGCAACAGCAAACATATTTATTCATTTATATTCCTCTAGGAGCTCTCTCCTCCAATGTTTCCCCACAACAACAATCTTGTGAGATATGATGGGGCTGGATAAGAGGGAGACAAACTGTCCCATTGTCAACCACTAAGTGTCCAATGCTAAGGGAGGACAAGAACCTGAATTTTTCTATTCCTAAACCAAAGCCTTAATTACTGCTCTACTCTAGTTCTCATTTATGCCACGAATCAATATAATATAAGCCAAAATGCTGTTACAATTGGACAGTGAGCCTTCATTTCCCTTTATTGTGCCCAACAGCAAACCATGCCCATCCAAATGCAGCAAAGGAATGACAGAATCTTTTTTTTAGTGTTCACAACTCACTTAATTTGAGTTAGCAATTCTTCCAACATTTTCCCCTTCCTAGTAAATCAAAAATGGAACTGTCATGGCCCTGCCTGCTGCCCTAGGCAAGCTATACCAAGCCTGCAATAGCCTTGATCCATGGATAGTTAAGTCATATCACACTAGAAAGTAAGTGAGCATAGTTTGATATTTTGGGATAGCTTTTGTACAACTTAGAACATTTCAGTAAAAAGATAGTTTGCAGCATGAAACTATCATATTACAAATACAGCTAAGAACCTAACTCGATAGATTGTGCAGGGGTTTTAAATGAAGATTTATATACATATATACCAGTATAATGTGGCTGCTCTTTGATCTATTTATCAGTCTAGAATAGAGAAAAATGTCCCCAAAATATAGCTATCAATATGAAACCAATCTTTATTCCAAGATGTACAAGTTTATGGGATATAAGACATAATGAGGAACAAGTGGCTAACACTAGATTTTACTCAAATTGCCTGAATAGTATGACTGTCTGGGTTCACACATCACAGTAAGCCACAATTTTAAATTATGGCTTGTTGAACAGGCACTTTTTGACTAGGCCCATAAATCGTAATATGCCATACATCATAATTTGTAAACCATAGTGGCTGGATTTACACAGCACCCTAAACCAAAACCAAATTGCCCATGTTTTTGTGTGACATGTAAACCAAGCTCCTGCAAACAATGTAATGTTGAATGGCTGATAAATTCCATCAAATGACTATTTGTTTGCAAGCACCATTCATTTACAAGACCTGGTAATATAGACTGCAACTATAGAAGCACTAACAGTTAAATAGAAATAGCATGGATAAATACATTTAGATTATGGTTTATATGATCTCTGGAAATGGAAGTCTACATGACATCAAATAAAGCCTCTGACTTCCCAGATGTGCATAAAGCAACATTTATACCAAGTTTCTTCAAATATTTCTTTAAGCTGACGTTTTCATCTGTTTACAAGTGTGTGAGTGTGTGAGGGGGCTTTTGAGTCAGTGTTAACTCCTAGTGACTGCCTGGTAAACTGCCTTGCAGTTTTCTTGACAAGCTTTGCAAAGTGCTTTGCTATTGCCTGCTTCCCCGGGCTGAGAGAGAGTGACTGGACCAAACTTATTTAGCTGGTTTCAAGCCCAAGGCACAATTAGAACTCACAGTCTCCTGGTTTCACTACACCAAACATTTACAAAAAGGGAATATATTTAATGGAGCCAGGTACTAACAGAAAGATACCCTACTCCTGCTCAAATGTAGGAACCCCTGCTGTTTATAATCCTTTTAAGAAAGAATGGTGTTTTTAATAAATATATCCCTGCTGTTTAATTGAAGACTTCTTATTCCATAAGATTGGGCATCTAGAAAAGTAATATAGTCATGTCACCATCATTAACATTCAGAACAATGTCTATCAAGCACATTTCTGCATAAACCTTATCTTTCTCCAGTAGAGCTGATTTCACCTTTGATAATCCAGTTTTTCTTGTGTCTCTTTGAATTAGGTTAAGGTAGCCTTCCAAAAAGACGGTAGGGATCCATCTCTTTATACATTCCACATCTAGATGAGAAAAGCAACTACAGAATTACACCAAGCACCAGTTTTGAAAAAGCCAACCAACAAATGATTGTGACCACTTTGAAAGGGCACAATAATCCAAAGTATCAGACACTTTGCAAGCATTCTACAAGTACCCTGGGTAAAGTGATGTGGCATTATTATCTTCCCATGACAAAAAAGATGGGACTTGTTTGCAGATAGTTTGAAGATCTTTTTAGGAAATGAAAATTTGGCTGGGTCAAACATGGATCATGGGTGTCAAACTCGCCATGTCACATTGCTATCACATGATGTTTCACAACATTTTTCCCATTCGCGGAGCTGGGGTGAATGTGGCCTGCGTGTGATGTATCTGGCCTGCGGGCCACCAGTTTGACACCCCTGACATAGATTATTAAATAGGAGAATATCATGAGGCCCATACTTCTGGCTTTTTGACATTCTGTCAAATTTTAGGTGGCTTTTGTTGTTAAAAAAATAAATGAAGCAAGGTCATTTTTAAATATCACTTTTCAAATGTACAGTTAAATACTATTTAAATTCATGCATATGGACTGGATTTGATTTAGCACAAGTACATGCTTTTAAATAGGAACAACCTGCTTATCCTAAGGTTGAGGTAAACAGTACTTCCTAAAGAATTTGGGAAATTAATATAGACAAACTGCAGTACCTGCGAGCACTGGCAGCTAGGGCGACACCAAAGGGAATAGAGTGACATATAAAGCATCATGGAACTACAGTTTCTGCCACACCACATACATTGCAGTGTTAAACATAAGCTCATTGTAACAAAAGCAGTGAGAGTCTGCAGTCAAATCTGCAAACAAAAAGTCAAAGATATTAAAGGCATAAAATAAAAAAAAAACAGTTTGCCTTAAATTTGCAATCCTTACAAAACACTTGTTTCTACCCTGTCTACACATCACTACCCTTTTTTCTTCCAATTTCTTGTGTCTTTTTTCTTTTGAGATATTCATCAACTCTGTTCAACCATAATTTTCTCACTTTTCTATTTTCTTTTGACCTATATACTTTCCTTCATATATTAGTTCTATAACCGAATGCTCCTTCATTTTTCTTTCTGACTAAACCACTTTCTTCTACTTCCTTCATATCAGTCTCGGTTTTGGACTCAAACCATTGTACTCAACATTCATTCAGCACCTATTCATTTTGACTCCATGTATTTTTGTTTTATTACACATTCTTTAAAAATACCCTCTTTCTTCTCCATTCAACCTTTTATAAGTCTCCTAACAAAACCAATTTTCACTTCCACATAATAAACTGGGAAAAAGCATCCACTTATTTGTTACCGACTATATATATTTCCTACTTTCCTTCTAGCACTTGCATATCATAAAATTTCTCCACTAATTTTCTCAACTTTAGTAAACATTCAGTGAAAGTACATAAATTATTCTATTTACTCTAGATTGATTGATTGATTGATGGATTTCCTTCACACAGATATCTCTAGTATGAAGCCAGAATATTGTACTGTATATGTATAGCTTCTTGATGGGATCCTCTGGAAGTAAAATGGAAATAGGCAAAAAAAATTGATTAGCCAATATATAAATGGTATAAATGGGAAAGAACTGTCTTTCTGCAAACTGACAGCCTATTATCTTTTTAAATCTTATATATTATATGCCCAAGCAGCACATTTTCTTACTCATTGAAATTAGTTGGCTTTAGACACAAAGTATTTAATCCCATACCTGGAGATTTTGAACTTCTCAGACATGATCCTAGGAAGGAACACAGTAATAATCCACAAAAAGCTTGGACAACATTCTAGAGTTTCCCCCACTTTTAAGCATAGTATGGGGGACGTATGTGGGAGCCGTACATGGGAGTCTTAGCGTCAATTTGAAAAAGGAAAAAAACCCTGAAGACTACCAATGCATTGCTCATGCCCTGGGCCCCTCTGTTAAATCAGGTTTTGTTTTTGTTTTTTGAGAAAAGTATCTGCTTCTTTAAGCTTTTGAGTACATGCATGCTGAAAGAACTTTGAGACATTTCCCAGATGATGTGAGATGCTGTTACTATCACTATTAAAAGAGAATGATTAAATCTTTTGTCATCGGGGCACTTGGAGCCATGTCCAAAAATTTTACATGGTACATCAAGAAATTGCAGCTTCTTGCAATAACACCAGCAGAACTGCAAAAAACTGCACTACTTGGAACAACATATATTTGGAGAAGGTACTTGGTCGATACCTAGAATGCTGGCAGCAACCCGTATCACCCATCAGTACCAGCCAGTAATATTTGTGATGCATTTTTAAATGTTCAGTTGACTGAGTTTCATGTTTAATGAATAAAGCATAACATATTGTCATATTCCCAAAGTGATACATCTCAAAACAGCAGTGTCTTCTCTTCTTCATCCTGCTGCATAGGACTCTGTATTTTGTATTCATTTATTACTGTTTATTTGACTAGGCTTATATGCTATTCCAGGCATGTCTGACTCAGAACCACTTACAGTAATAAGATTAAAACTAAAACAAAACACCATAATAAAATAAATGAATGAGTAACGTCCCACACACTGAGGAACAACCACAACAGCATCCATGTGAGGAGAGACCGAAAAGGCTCTCTTAACCCTCAAAGATCTACTGAAATAGTAGCCAAGTTGTTAATGGCCTTGGGGAAAGCTAACAGAGTCGGGGGTCCATTTAGTATCAGGAGGATGGTTCAAGAGAAGGGAGGCAGTGACTGAGAAGGCCTGACTCAGGATCCTGACAATGACACTGCCTAAGGGAAGGGACTTAGAACGAACCTTGTTTTCCAACAATACAGTATTGTGCTATAATAATACACCACAAAAATCTGGACAGCATTTAGCAGAGTACAGGGAGAGAAAAAAACCACTCTTAAATGGCTGAAAATCAAAAACTCAGCATAAGATAAACAACAGAAGAGGAAGAGAGGAGTGGAAAGAAAAGAGGGTTTTTTTTAGAAAAAAAAGTTCAACTCATTCAGTCTATGTTATGTTATTCTCAGTTGGCAACTGTGGTGGTCATATTTTTTTAGGTAAATGCTCATAAGATTGGCCTGTAATCCTCAGTACACTTTATAGTAAAGTCGTTTTTTTAGGTAAACACTACATCACAGCTAAT
>JAEANM010000238.1:6947-40715 GCA_017656035.1 Myanophis thanlyinensis | reverse complement strand
CCTTCCTACCTTAACTTACCCGCGGTTGCGTAAGCATTTCACTGCATATCGTACCATGTATGACTGTGTATGTGGCCCATAAATTTGAAATTGAAATTGAATTGAATTGGTAGTCAGTATTAATTTACTGCTTTTCTAGTCTATTTTTTAAGATTGTAGAGGTCATAATTCATTAGGGTATAGACAAATATTTAACAGTCACTGAATAGGCAATATTCTCCATTTCCTTTGAACTCAAGGATAATGCTTAGGTAATAGAGAGATATGTCATCTGCTAACTTTATGTTCCAAATTGTTCTTCAACATGCTAGCAGGAAAAAAAAAACAATTTCAGTAGCATGATCTGGAATAAGAAGAAAAATAACTTTTTCTGAAATGTATGATTTATTATTATTCAGGAAAATGGGCACAACATCTAATTTCTTTATTAAGCAGATTTTAGGTGAAGCAAAATGTTCACAGATCAAATCCCTCCTCTGGGACACCTGCTTATGAAAAGCAAGTTGAGTAGGCAATCTGGTCCCTTCCATGGTTGCAGCTTCGATTACTATGAATCCCAGACACAGTATATTATGACAAGTAGGAAGGGATTGTGGGACTCATAGTCCGAAGGATCTAAAAATTATTAGGTCAACAAGCCCGTTGATGGAAAACCTATACTGTATGAAAACTTACACTAAAAAAAACTTTTACCTTAAACAAGACCGCTTTTCTTGAGTGATGGGTAGAGATAATAGGTAAGTTACTGTATAAAGGCATATTCAGGGACCTCTGCTATGTAATTCCTATGGTTGGAAAAGGGAATATCATGATAATACAAGGAAGCCATTTGAAGAGAGATTCCTAAAAGGAATTTTTTGTTTTTATTTGCTGATGTATTTATGGCAGACTACGGCAAGATATTTAAACTGGGCAAATAGATTCCAAGTCTCACTAGTTGACCTTTGCTAGCTATTGCCAGTATTCTTTTAATGACATTGTGATTTCTTTTTCTTTTGTTCTACTTTATTGTGTAACATGTGAAAACTTACAAAAGACCTGTATTATCGAGAGAACTGCATCAAAATTTTATCCTGAAAAACATGGTAGAGAAGGCAGGTTGGAACCTAATTGAGCCTTTGTTGCTTCTCCAGTATAATTATCTTCATCCAGCCTATTACCAGCTAATTGAAGGAGGAGATATCATAAACCCCAAGTTGATAGATAATATGTTGATGCTTTGTACTGAGATTAAATGCAACAAGAAATAAACACCAAGTTGCCAGTGCAAAGAAGCTATTCTACTACTTGTTTCCTTGTGCTTTGGATTTCTGTAAATTGTTAGCATTATCCTCAGTTTTATTTGTTCCCACAATTTTAATATATAGGACCTTTTCACGTAAAGTATTGTTATGATAATTTAAACCACACGTTCTAAACCACACCTTCTCCTCCTCTTCCCAGTTCAAACCTAAATAAGTTTAATGGTCTAAATCCTAAAATAAATAGAAATAGAAATATCTCTTCTTTTCCCCCTTGCAATAGCTTACATTTCTAACAAAATGGATATTTAGAGGATCAAGTGTTATTCCTGAAAATATAGAGATAGAGACTGCTTGGAGGCCACAATTGCCTGGGCAGCATTTCCCATCTTTGGTGGTAGTCTTCTTCCCTAGAAGGTACAGAGAAAAGCTGCGGAATTATCCTTTCGTTTAGTTTTGTGGTTCTGGAGTTGGGCTAATAAAACGCTACTTTTTTTCCCTATCCAATTTTTTTATGAATTTTTATGAACTGATATAAACTAGAAAACAGAATGCATTTCTATTACAAACTTTGTGTTATTATACTAAAAGAAATTGTGGTAAATATTAGAGAGTGTTAAAAAAGAACCAGTTTGGTCTAGTGGTTAAGGCAGCATACTAGAAAGCAGGAGACTGTGAGTTCAAGTCCTGCCTTAGCCATGAAAGCTAGCAAGGTAATTTTGGGTCAGTCATTTTCTCTCATTCCAACAACCCTCCATAGGGTTGTTGTTGTGGAAAAAAACAGAAGGAAGGTGTGTTGGATATGTCTGCTGCTTTGAATTATTTGAAAACATTTAATAAAGGCGGGATAAAAATTAATAAAAATAAAAAATAAAAAGATTCCCTATGGAAATACTATTTTGTTTACGTTCCCTTTTGTCCATTTTTAAAACAATACTGGGTAGATTAAACCACACAAAATCAGATTTTGAACTTAACTATTTCTGTAACTATCCTATTAAAGAAAGTATCAGAAAAAAAAAGTCTAGTCTTGAAAATATTATAATTAAGATATAATGTAATTTTACCTTTGTTTTTTCTGAATTTGATAAAATAAAACCATGTAAAGCTGTAGCTTACTTGTAGAGATAAGCCTGAGTAGCCTTTTAGTTATCAGGACAAAGCACAGAAAAAAGTAAAAGTAATTACAGTACAGGATGCTGCTGATAGTCCCAGATTTTAAAATTTATTTTGACGCTTGAAATATGATTAAGCTAAGCTTGCTTCTTTTCCAACAGAATAGCAGGTTGTTGCCCTTTACTATCAGTGCAAAGGAAAGAATAATGGAATAAATTGGAGAAAAACTTACATTAATATTACTTTAAATATCTTGGTATGACTCAGACCACTATTTAAGCTGTACCTAAAGCCTTGGCATAGAACAATTTTTTTGAATATCTTTTTTATTTTTCCAAAAATAAAATACCAATACAGAATAAAGAAACACAACCACATGTGATAAACCTTATTAAAAGTTCCATTATACATTCTTGACAATGTATCAGGAGTCAAACACAATCAATATATCATCTTGTAAAAATAATCTTTCAAACTCTAAAAGTAAACTTTAAACTGTTAATCCACATATTTTCCCATTGATCTAGGTTTTTCACTCATTTTATCATACAATCCTTAACATTCATTTTCAAAATTTATTCTAAGTAGCATTTTATAAATTTTAGAAATTAAGTGTTCATCTCTAGAGCATAAATTCCATTCCAATTCAGATTTGTGAGCCGCAAAAACAAAACTTTTTTTATCAAGTTTTCAAATATTCTATAGTAATTAAACCAATCACAATTAAACCCATCATTTACTAGTTGTTCCTTCATTTTTATCTTAGTTTCCTCTTCCAATATCAATAGGATGTGTCATCCCTTTGGACTCAATAACATCTCTTTACTTGTGATGATATCCTCAATGGTATTTTAGTGGTCAATCTTCTTTTATACTTCACCTATATATGCCCAATCAATTTCCTAAAAAAATTGTTCTTAAAACCTCAGTTAACCTTTTACCTTATCATACCAAAAATATGCATGCAGAACTCAATTGTATCTTGGATCAACAAACAGTACAAATACAAATATTCTTCCAATTATTTGAAAAAAATAAACATATAAATATACTATAATCAGATGCTTAAATTTTGTCTAATTTTGAAGACTGTCAGTATAAAAATCATTAGCAAAAATAAACAACTGAATTACCATAATAGAGACCTAAACATATACTGACCCCTGCTGGAATATTTACAACCCTAATATTTTAGGAGAAAAATTAATATTCTACCTAATTTGTTAAAGAAAATGGATGAATCAATGCTTGACAAAATCCTTTTTGAATTAAATATTATGAGTTACCATTTTTTGAATAGCACTATTATTTTGTAATATTTAAAATTTAATAATTTTGTAAATATGTTTGTGTGACATTAGCAATTAAAATAACTTCTGTTTAAATTAATTTTTTTTCTGTCTGCCTGTTGAAGTTTTATCCTTTTGAATTGTTCTTATTTGAATAAAGACATTGAATAAATACGGATATGTGTACAAATTGCCTCCCTTTTTCTTTTGTTTTACCATGAAGTATACAAATAGGTAAGCACTAATGACACATCTCTATAAACAAAATTAATTGGGATAGAAATACTAAATTGCATTTTAAATATATTTTGTTACTTATGTTGTTGATTTAGGCCTTTAGGTGAGTTATAAACACAATTTAATATCTAAAACAGAAGAGATAATGTTCTTACAAATGAAATAACTTTATAGCAGTCATTAACTAATACAAGGGAATTGGTAGAAGTATAGTGAGAGTAAGCATTATTCTTATCTCACATTAATTCTCAGTGCCAAATTTATTCTAGGAACTCTCTAGTATTGTGATGAAAAGACAGAACTAGATAAACTGAGATTCGGGATATTTTATAAGGATTTAAATATTATTTTAAGTTATGCTTCTTTGAGATCTAGTAATAGTTTTCTTATTTCCTCTAAATGTAAAATTATTGGCACATAAACTTTTTTTGATATAAGTAGACCTCATTTAATTATTGTCTCTGGTAGCAACTGTTTGAATGAAGTAACAGCGGTGATGAAAAAGTAATTTTGTGATCCATGTCACCATTTGACTTTTGCAGTGTCTCTCAGTCAGGTGTTCACCATTCCAATTAGTTAGTAGAGGTTGTTCTGTACCTGTTGTTTTCCCTTTCCTCTTCCTCTTACAAAGAGATTACATAAACAAATCATAGCTTTCTGAGCTGCTTTTTTCTGCAGCACAGTGCTTCCTCAAAGTCCCAGGCCAAGTCATTTGGTCAGACTCTCTGCTCCCGAGTTTTGTCTACTCTATTGCAAACAGTGGCCTTATTAACATGAAACGAAATGCTTCATTTTGACTCTACGCATGGAATAATTTCCTTGAACTGCTAGCAAATTTAATTAAGGAGAACATTCAAGAAGTTTATTTTTATTTATTAAATTTATTTGCCACCCATTTCACCACAAGGCGAGTTGGCATTGGAGACTTGTATCACTATTAAATCTCGATGGAATTTCTTTTGTGACTTATTTGATGGGACAACATTAATAGGAATTTTTTGAACTTTATTTTTCTGAATGCAATTTACATTTTGTTTGAAACATATTAAATTGGATATCTAATTAATAATAGAAATATCCCATTTATTATTTTATGCTATGTTTAGAGATGCAGATTAGATAAAGTTGAAGTGATACACTGTACTACCCACATTCATCAAATAGTTTTTACTGGCTGTGTTCAAATTATTCTCATTAGTACTGATAAAATGCTAGCTCCAATCTAGAAGGAATGGTGGTTGGGCAAGTGAGCCTTGTTGGAAAAATTAAAATTCTTCAGTTCCTTTTGTAGTTTCAGGGGGTTGGATTGTTAGTCTGTGTAAATTGTTTAATAAATAATTAAACAAGGGAAATATTTCTTGAACTCATATGACCATATAATCAGACTTCCTTATACCTACTTTATTAAAGGTTCCCAGTGAAACCAGTATAAGCCAGGAGAAAGACCCTGGAAATAAAACAGAGGCTGGCTGCAGGAAAGGTCTCAGTTTATTTGGATGCCAGAAACTTCAGTGACAGCAGCATGTTTCTGGGGTGGCTGACAAAATGGGGTTCAGATAGGTGGGCTTTTATACATATTTTGGAGTCTCCTGAATGAGATATCTGTTCCTGTGCAAAAACATGTCTTAGTATTCCTAAAGTCTGTTGCCAGATTCCTATGGGGTCATGTAGGGGTCATGGCTGGCTCTAGAGCCGTGATGGCGAACCTATGGCACAGGTGCCACAGGTGGCACATGGAGCCATCTTGCTGGGCACACAAGCTGTCGGCCAACTTACCTCCAGATGAGCATGCCCGTGCGATTGCACATGCATGCATGCGCGATTGCAGAAACCCAGCTAGTCTTCGGCCGTCCTCTGTGCATGCACACGATTGCAGCAGCAGGAAATCCAGCTGGTCTTCGGAGCTCTCCTGCACATGCACAGGCGAGTGCCTGCATGCAGCACGCATGTACTCCACGTGCAAAAGCTGTAGGCACGTGCAGATGGTGTGGTTGCACACGCAGCGCCCATGGAGGAGCCGCACGCAAGTGTGGATGGCATGCACAAAGCACGTACTTTTCGGCACTCGGTAAGTAAAAGGTTCGCCACCACTGCTCTAGAGGCAAAAGGAGAAATGCAAAACCTTGGTGTTTTGTCTGAGCTAATCTTGTCAATTTTGGCTTACCTAATTGTGTTGCTTATTTGGTGTCTGTTTGCTCTTTACTTATGAATATAGTAGTAGCCCAATCTTTCTGAATGGATCTCCTAACCAAAATCTCCTAAAGACTGGCCTCTTCCTGCTTCTGCTTTGAGGCTGTTTTCCTATAGCAGAAGACTGGGGCTGCTTTCTGCTTTTGTTAAGATTTTTCTCCATTTCTCTTTTAGGGGAAATATTCTATCCTTCCTCTTTGTATTATTAAGAATAAAGAATATTTTAATCTGGGGGAAGGACTTTCCTACATTAATACCAGTAGAAAAACAGCTTGTACCAGTTTTCTTTTGTTTTCCATTGATAATCCTTTTGTTGTTGCACACCAGTTGTTCTATTTAATATCTTCAAATGGCTTTCTTTTGTCTCTACAGACATCTAATATTTCTTTGCTTTGAGGCTTGCAAAACATTTTGCACCTTGCATTTTACAGTGCCTTAATACAGTAGCCTAAAAATCTATGCTTGTCATCCTTTATATTTAGATAAATCCTCTTAGAAAAGGTTGAGAAGATGAAAAGTTAATCTTTCAGGCAGAAAGCTTTGGGGGTGTGTGTGTGTGCTTTCTGTCTTAAAACCCAGAAACGTGCCATATTTTCTGAGAAAATCTGCTTAATTTGGAGCTCTACCTAACTCTTCCAGCACAAATAAAATCAGGTTCCCGAGCTAACAGATGTGTTCAACATTAAACCCGATAAATTCGAACAGCGAAATTTCGTAGCAAACGACAAAGGAAAAGCTGCCGGCTCTTTATTCCACAGGCACAGGAGGAGAGATGTCCAAAAATACAACATTTCGAAGAAGTGACCATTAACCCATCTGCAATTTTATTTGCGTTTCTTTTATCAATCTGTCGTTGCCGGGGACAAAATGGGATTATTATTTTTTTTTAAATGTCTTTAGGCTAGTAAGACTCTTTCCTCCGGGTGTCGCTGCAGAATTAATACGAGCGGCTGGATTTGCAGATTTGATTGACTGGTTAATTGTGCAGGTTAAGCGCAAAAGGAGGCTCTGATGAATTGGTTGGGATTCTTCTATAAACAACCGGCAGCCTCAATTTCCCGGGTGGAAACTGGTCGGTGAATTCAGGCGTTTTTAAGTGGTCCCAATTTTGGGCCCACTGCGTTTGGTGAAAGATGCGTCCCTTTTATGTTTCCAGGCGAGCGGGGGTTGGAGCCGCAGCAACAGCCTCGAGAAGAGTGAGTAGCCGCAGGCAGAAGAACAATTTGTCCTTTTTTAAAAAAAAAAAAACCAAAACATTATTATTCGTTAAACAATCACTACGAGAGGGGCTGCCGCCTTTGGTGTCTTGGCCAAGCCGAGGGCGGAAGGCTGCGTCGTGCCCGCCCAAGGAGGCAATTTGCTCTGGGTGCAACCTGACTGAAACCGGAGAGAAAGGGGAAGTTGGGCGGGAGGGCGCTGCCCCCAAAACAAAACGGCGTGACGTTCATGGGCCACAAGGGGGGTGAAGAGCGATTTGCGGCGTGGCCGGAGGCGGCTCGCGTTTGTTTTTCTGGCCAGCTTCTCCTCATCACGATCAAAGTGGCTGGAAAACTGTTTGCTTTCCCGGCGTGGCCCCAGCTCCACCCATAGCCCGCGCTTAATATCTGTTCCACCTCGTTCTGCCCCCTCCCCCACTAAGTAGTTGGAAAGGCACAGCCACCTACTTACTCCGGGTTAGCTTCTCAGAAGCCGACAAAACTAAGGCGGGGCGGGTAAGTGAGGTTGAAGCGATACGCAACCATCCGTGGCCAAAAGGTGGGCTTGGGAGAGTAGTCGTCAGCAGGGGTGGAGAGCAGGGCTGGAGGAGCGGTGTCGCTGTGTACTTGCTGAAAACGAACTGCTCAGGCCGGCTGGCGAGTTCCTTCCCTTGGCTACTAGGTGTAAAACCCAGTAGGCAAGGTTTCATTCGTAAAAGGCTGTAGTTGCGCGTCCCTTGGTCCCGGTCCCTTTAGGCTTAGATCTTGATGGGGGGGGGGGGGGTCTTAGTTGTGCAACTCGCAGACCTCTGCTGTGGGGCAGTGATGTGATCTTGACAGCTGGGCTTAAACTGGCTCACATATCCCTGGACATATCCTTGTCCACCACCCCGACTATGATGTAGTTTATTAGCTAGAATTTGCAAAATAAAAATCCGGACAAGTGGACACCCCAGGAAATGTGGCTAGGTGCTAAAGATTAGCCCTTACTTTTACACCCATCTTGGAGGCAACTGCACAGTGTTGCAGAGGGGAAAAGCTTGCTTGGTTTAAATTGATTTAAGCCTGCTTTTATCTACCTCTGGAGGATTGCCCCCATCTTCCTGTGGTAATTTAGAAGTTGAGGGCTAAATTGCAAAATAAACACTAAAAGGCAGGCTTGTGGATAGTAATTTTTTTTAAAATTTGATTTTGCTCCATTGCTCAATTTGTGCCATCTAGGTGTAGGCACTGGTTTTACAAGTACCTAACTTTCTCTTACAAGAGGGATTTAGAAATAGTTCAAAGGGTAAAAACTATAGCTCCCCTTCCCTTGTTTTTCTTAAGTACAGTCATTAATTATAGTGAAAAGAGCCAGCATGGAATAGTGATTAAAGATATAGTGGCTAGATACTGAAAGACTGTGAGTTCCAGTTCTGCCTTAGGCATAAAACCATACTGGTGACCTTAGGCCAGTCATTCTCTCTCAGCCCTAGGAAGAAGGGGATGGCAAAGCAATTCTGAAAACTTTGCAAAAAAACCCTAAGAAATTGTCCATTTCATAGCCAATTACAATCTTGACTTGCACCATGTACTGAAAAGCCAAGTGATATGCCTATCTAATGTGCTATGATCATGCTTGTTAATCAGTTTATTTCTTAATGTTATTTACATTCATAGAACTACAAGGAATATTTTGCAGTCTGAGGAAAACTTTACCTATTTAAATTAATAAAATTAAAACAATATTTTAAATATTTGCATAGTGAAAACAAATCTTGATTTCAGTAACTCAACAGCAATAGCTGTTTGGAGCTGCAAAAAAACACTCCATAGCACCAAAGAGTTGGAACTTTTTACATATCCTTGTTAGCGGCTATCTTGAGCAGCTATCATCAACAGAATTTTGGGGTTCTGGAAATGGTCATTGTGTGGTTGCTAGGAAAGCAGAAAATTATATTTTAGGAATTTATGAGAGTGACGAAAAATGAAACTGGCCGTACTGTAATGTTGCTATGCCAGACCTAGGCATGTTATGGTCTGTATGCCTCATCTGGCCCTTCAGTTGTTCCTGTGGCCCAGAGGGATGGGGTAGGGTGGTGGCAGGGGATGTGGCAGGGGGTTGGGGGGGAAGTTGTGGCAGCCCTCCACAACAATCCCAGTTTATAGTAGGCAAGGGAAGGAACTGGCCAGCTGGCTTGGGAGGTTTGTTTCAGCCATGCATTATGCAGATCTGTGATACTGACATATTTGAAATCATTTCTGGTCAACCATCTGACAAAAAATATGTTACTAAACTCTGCCTTTAAAAAAGGCTCTCAGATGGAGTGTTTTCTTTGTGAAGAATGCCTGTAGAGTTAAAAAGAATATTGACTTATTCAGGAAAGATGGCAGGAAATTCAGGACATAAAAGGATATTTTTTTATATATTAACAAAATTTTGTAGAATTCACATGATCATAGTTTGAAAGGTAAAATTTCCTTTTGAGTTATCCTTGACTCCTGCTGATTTCATGGATACATCAATACAATTGTCTTATAAGTGGCTTTACAATAAAATGGATTTAATGAGTAGGCCTGTTAGTTGCTGTTAGTCATTATGTGTTTATTTAATTGTGTTATCTGTTGTTTCAATTCAAGCATTCTAGGTAGTTATTAAAATTATTACACAATAATAATACAGTTCAAATAAAAATAGGTTGCATAAATTAAAGACAAGCTTGTCTACAGAAAGAAAAGTTGGTCTAAATTTGAGTTCATAAACTAATGCAAGCATTTCTACTCAAAATGCAAGTAACTTATTGATTACTGTATTCATCAAACTTTTTAGGGTATAAAAAGATAGGCATATATTCAGTTGATTGGCAAAATGAAATAAAGTTTAAGAAATATGTTTTTATAAAGTTGTACAGAAAGTTCTTGATAACTAGGATTATTCTAAAATGCTAACTCAGGCAACTGCACAGATTGGGAAAATGACTGCAGTGGAATAGTCTGAAACGGAACAATGAAGAGTAACCATATTTGCTACCAATCTTGCATAACAAACGGTTCAAGGCAGATCCCTGTGCTTTGTTGGTGAAATGGTTAGACATTCTACAAATTAAATCATCTGATTTCCATCCCAGATAAGCTTTTTAGGAGAGAAGGGACCAAAGATATGTGATGTCTTGAGATCCCATTTGGCCCATCTTCACAAAATTTTCACTGGTTTTCCCTGCAAGTAGATACAGCCTCCAGAAAATATAGGAGAGACAGGACAGGACAGGATGTCCAAGTCTCTGCTTAAAGCAAGAGATCTTATACTATCCTCAACAAATGATTGTCCAATCTTTTCTTGAAATCTCCAGAGATGGAGCACCCACAACTCTAGAAGACAAGCTGTTCCATTGACTAATTGTTCTGACTGTCAAGAAATTTCTCCTTAATTCCAGGTTGAATCTTTCTTCGATGAGCTTCCATTCATTGCTTCTTTTCTTATGGTCAGGTGCTTTGAAAAATAAGTCAAACTCCTCTTTTTTCAGCCCCTCAAATACTGGAGGACAGCTATCATGTCTCCCCTAAACTTCCTCTTCATTAGGCTAGAGCAGTGGTGGCGGAAAACTTCTTTGGTGCTGAGTGTGAGCGCGCAAAGCGTGCGCGTGCTGTGTGCCTGCATCTTCCGCACATGCGCAGATGTGCATGCACACGCCACTCATGCATGCAGAGTCCTGCATGACACTCAAGGCTGAGCTGGAGGTTGGGGGTGGCCGGTGGGATGGTGTGGCTACAGGGTGCGTGTTTTGGGACGTGCTGCCTTCCGAGACGCATGGGCTGCTGCTGTGGGAGACCATGCTGGAAGCCAGGCCCATCGCCACTCAGTTGGATGTCCTCCTGCATGACTGGGCGGCCTGGTGGAGGCAGTTGAGGGCAGTGGAGGCGGCGGCGATAGGTGGGCAGTGGGGCAGCTGGGAGGGAGAGGGGCAGCTACGACCTCATCCCTTCCAGCTGACCCACCCTTTCTCTGCAGAGCTGCTGCTGGTGCCTGGTAGCTATGTGATCCCCTGACCGCCCTTCCTTACGCCATTGCCGGCCACCCTCCCAGCATGCCTCCTGCTGCTGGCAGCTTTGGGGGAAATCTCCTTCCGGGCAGCCGCCCTTCTCCATGCCGCCCTCCCGGCATGACTCCTGGTCCTGGCGGCTGGCGGGGTGATCTCCCGGGCAGCTGTCCTTCTCCATGCCACCCTCCCGGCACGCCTCCTGCTGCTGGCGGCTGGTGGGGTGATCTTCTCATGGGGCAGCGGCATGTGAACCCGGGTGTGTGGGCGGGGAAGGTGGGCAGCAGAACCGAGTGCCCTTCCGTCTCTGTGCAGGCATGGGAAGCTCGGGCACGGCAACCTGGAGACCCATAGGCAGTGGAGGCATTGCAGGTTTAACCATGGCAGAGGTGGCAGCGGGTGGCTGGCACTCGATGGCTGTCAGCAATAAGCACCCTTTGCCTGGACAGGCAAGTGAGAGTAAGAGCCCACCCCCAATTCACTCATCTCCCTCACAAGATGCAACTCGCATGCTGTTTTTAGCGCATGCGCAGTTGCGCATGACTAGAGCTCTCCATTTTTAGCACATGCGCAGTCACAGTCATGCACGCACGCACGCACGTGCACTGTCTCTTGAGTTGGGCCGACACAGATGGCTCTGCGTGCCAACTTGGGCACACCTGCCATAGGTTCGCCAATACGGGGCTAGAGTCTAGCCACTAGACATACCTCATCCCCTTAACTGTTCATTGTATAATTTAGCATCCAGACACCTTACCTTTATTGTTTTTTTTGGCACTCTTTCTAGAGCCCCAGCATCTTTTTTGTATTTTGGTGACCAGAATTGGATGCAGTTATTCCAATGTGGCTTCGCTAATGCAGTATAAAGCAGTACTATCACTTCTGTTGATCTTGATGCTATCCCTCTGTTGATGCAGCCTAACACTGTATTAGCCTTTTTGGCAGCCCACTAAGATAGAGGCTGTTTTATTGCCGGGCACATACAAATGAAGCAGAAGTAACACAGTATCGCTTTGCTACTTATCTGGGTAGTCAGTCTAAAATAAATATTTTTAATCCTCTAATACTTGTACTAACTTTGAAAAGAAGTGAGATGTGAGCCTAGCACTGAGTAACCAAAGTAAATATGAGCTCTGGTAATTGGATGAATTATAGTAGAATTTGAGCAACTGGTGGGATACTTTAAATACATCTAGCCAGAGGAAAGAAGCAATGAAATCTTGTGCCAATAAGGGAACATTTATACGACACAGCCAAAGGCCATTCTTATTAAACTTTGCTCTGTCAATGAAAGTGGAAATGTAGGAGTGCTATTACACTTTGTGACACAATAACTGTCAGAAGTATACTTTTAAATCATATACAAATTTGCTTTGGCTTTTTGTATGGAATTACGTTTCTGTACTCCATGTAAGCAATGGCTTTAAGGTTCTTTCCCCACTATTAAAAGTGCTAACTGAACAAGTATGAGTATAAATAAACAACACCCAGCATGAAATAACTTTCCCAACTGCTACTCCCTCTCCTGCCTATTTTGCACTCTTGAATGTTGTCTTGTGTTTTAAGTGTGCCGCTCATTACAGGCAAAGCAGTCACTCTTCTCATTTTGCTGATATTTCCTATTACTATATCACAAACCAAGGGGAAAACCTCCATTTAACAGGCATTATAGCAGCAAACAGTAGGCCTGACTTCTGAAATCAGTGTGGGTCTCTCAAGGGTAGCTTACTTTCTCTTCCACATACTATAGTATTTGGGCATTTTCCAAGTTAAAATAATGTCAAAGAAAGAAAGAAACATTTGGGATAAAGGGTTAGGGTTGGGGTTAGTTAGGCAGAACTGGAACAGTGAATTAAAAGTGATCAGCTGCTGGGCAGCTATTTCTGTTCATGGTTATGACAGAGGACAATGATTGAAAATAATACATGCTGAGAAGCTTGTTGGAAGCCTAGAAGAAAGCTGATGTCAAAAATAGGAAATATGATGGTGGTGCAGGGATAATGGGTGTGAAGAAAACTCTGGGGTAGCGTTGCTGATGGAAAGAGCAAAATCTGGAGGAGAAAGGACTGAAATGGATGCTAGCTAGTAACCAGAGTAGAGATGTTCCAGCACCACACAACACTTCAAAACAAAACCTCTGATCAGCTTCTCTATTGATCATTCGATTTTTCCTCCAAGTTAATAGATGCCATATCAACCATTATGTCTATAGGCACACACATAAATATATTTACGTATCCTGATTCTGCCTTTGGAAAACGTTGAAATAAGGAGAAAATACTTTTATAGTGGTTTAACTTAATGTAACTTAATAATTGTGTGTCTCACAGGCTGGTGATGAAACAGTATCCTGGTAACACTAAAAACTGATTTTGTCAATAAAATTTGTCCTATTAAGTTGAAAGTCTATAAGCCATTATATTTGTCATCTCAATAGGATTATTTTTTAAGATAACTGGTGCATAAGGCTAATATCTTTTGCATCATTGTGTCACATCTACATTGATGCTAGTCCCATTCAGATTAGGAATTAATTCTAAAGATGTTTGAAATGTTTGCTCTTATATGACTTACATAATAACTTACATTGCCTGAAATGGTGTAGGGCCGTGATGGCGAACCTATGCCACGGATGCCACAGGTGGCACACAGAGCCATCTTGCTGGGCACACAAGCTGTCGGCCAACTTACCTCCAGCTGAGCATGTATGCATGCATGGGCGATTGCAAAGACCCAGTTGGTCTTCGGGCCTCTGCTGTGCATGCGCGTGATTGCAGCAGGAAATACAGCTGGTCTTTGGAGATCTCCTGCGCATGCACACATGATTGCTCGTGTGTGTGAGTGCCTGCACGCAGTGTTCATGCATTGCACATGCAAAAGCTGCATGCATGCGCAGATAGTGCTGTTGCACATGCAGCACACGAGCCACACACAAGTGCGGATGGCACGCACAGAGCACATACTTTTCGGCACTCGGTAAGTAAAAGGTTCGCCACCACTGGTGTAGGCTTTCCAGCCTGAGCAAGGGGTTGGACTAGAAGACTTCCAAGGTCCATTCCATTTCTGTCATTCTATTCTGTAAGCAATTTATACTTAAACTTTAGAACAATTATTGCACAATGTTTGAAATATAATTTTCAGTGTGCTGGGTAAGTTTGACTAGAAAACTGGTGGCTTTTTTTTTTTTTTGTTATACTGGAATTATATTTCTTCATGTGTCTAAAACATCAGTAAATAATGTCAGTTATTCTGAAGACCTTTGTACTTTACCCTTACAATAAAAATAGAGAAGTATCTTCTGACCCAAGGAATGCATTTGGAAGACTGCAGTATTTGAATATAAATCTTTAAAGGATGGACATATTTTAAAAAGCAGTTATCTAGTTGTGTCACTGTAGCTGTTCAAACAAGCAGAATCTAAAGTAGTTTGTCACCTGAAAAGCTAGTAAAAGGAAAGCTTTATACATGCATCCTCAAGCACATTCATCTCAATACTACATGGTCTAAGGTGTGTGTGTAGAACTTCCCATTTTTGTGCTCTTCGGAATTGTTAAAACATTCAGGAGCACTCAGATTTTAACTGGATTTACAACAAGCAGAGCACTCTAAATAGTGCTCCTCCTCATTGCACACATATTTTTCTGTTGGGATTTCTTGCTAAATTGAGGCTAGTAGTCTGAAACATGCTTACCAAAATGCAAATTCCATTGAACTTGGTAGGTTTATTTCTGTACAAATTTGCATTGGATTGATTGTAGGGATCCAATTGGGGGCAAAGAGGTGAGAGCAATTGTAATTCATTTGAAACTATTATTATTATTTAACAAGAACAAATTCTCTCTTGCTACACAGGAATCTAAACTTGTTGCTCCTCATATTCTGTGGATCATTAGGAAAAATATATTCAAAACAAGATACTAATTGGTAAGTGGCCTTCATAAACCCTTATAGAGATCATTCTGGTTACATTTTCAATAGAGATCTGGCACATATGCTTTTGCCATTAAGACAAAATATGTTTGCACGTGCTTTTGTTTTGGTAGTTTCATTATACTTTCATTATAGATCATAATGAAAGAAAAGTTACAAACCTAGCTAGCCAATTAAGTTTGAGTTAGTAATAAGCAATAGGTAATATCTGCACTTGATGCACAACATAATTTGAACAGAATGTTTAGGTATTCAGCTTTTCTGGGTGTTTTATTAGCATTCTGAATTGTAATCACATGGTTCTTGTATAGAATGTACAGTGTATGGTGCAGCTTTGCTCAAAATGTGGAGCAAATTAGAGCCAAATATTAGCCTATATTCCACTATTGTAAGTGGAGATTTAGACATCTTGAGTATGGCTTTTTCATACAGTTAAGTTTTGAGTTTCATACACTAGCTTAATTCATGAATTATAATGGACAGAACCTGTGGCTGGGAATCAGGCCAGTTGTTCTGAGATCATACAATGAAAGGTCCTAGTCCAAGGTTGAATATTGTAAATCGGGGATATCAAACTGGTGGCCTGTTGGCCGAATGCGTCACATGCAGGTCACACCCACTCTGGCTCTGCACAGACAAAATAGTCACGATACGTCATGTGATGCAATTGAGTTTGACATCCATGTTGTAAATGATCATGTGGCTTCATAGGTTTCATTTAAGATAGTAAAGATTTAAATACAGTATTATGTGTTTAGAATATAATCTGAAGTTATTATGGATTTCCTACATACTCTAAGTTATTATCCATTTGATTTAAATGGACCTGTAAAATAGTGGAGTAAAAGTTTGTACTGAGATTGGCTGTTAAGAGAAGCAAGAGGACTAACATGAAGTTTCTACCCCCAGGTTTTCTCAAGAGTTTTAGAAGCCCTTAGTGTAAACATGACCCAGCTAGGTGACAAGCCATAATTGACATTAACTGACTTGAAAAACTAAACACGATTAAATCTGGTTATTATTTGAAAGTACTATCATGAAATTCCAGAACTCTTAAGCTAGTCTCTAGAAAAACATACTGAAAAAAGGAAATAGCAAGGAGCAAGTCACTTCTGTTGTCAATACAATTGCGTGGGGCCTATTCATGAAATCATCAAACTGAGCTTTATTTGAAAGAGACTTTATTTTACCTGCTCCTCTGTTCACTTTGCATTTAAGAAAAGAAAGTTGAAAGATTCAGTTCATGGGTTGTTCTGTAACCAGGATACAAAATTAAAATCTCATTAGCTGTTGTAGACTTTAAACCAACCTTTTGTTTACATAATCTAGTTATCCATGGTCTAAAATTAACTAGAAATGTAACTATTAAGAATGTCAATGTGTTCTTAAATAGCTTTATATAGTAATACATCTGTAAAAGAAGAGAAATTGCTTTTAATGGTTTTACAGTGCAGAATAGTACAATGTTGGTACAATTGAATGTTGAAATAGGCTTCTAGTTTTGGAGGGTTTTTAAAAATGATTAATTGCAAAGAGAGAATTCTTTTAAAGCTGGGATATAAGAAATAGTTCATCATTTGAGATATTGTGGGGGGGCGGAGCCTTATTTACTGTGACAAAAAAAATCAGGAGTCTGATAACCTTTTCTGACTAACCACTTTTTATTTAAAGGCATGGTTTCATGAACTGCAGCTCAAATCATCAGATGCATAAAATAGTGAGATTGCTGTAGGGATGATAGGAAGGGGGGGGGAAGTTGGTTATGCGTTTGCAAGTTATATGAAAGACAGATTACAAATACAGTTTCAATGGAAAATTGTAACGTGTTAAATTGGACATTCCAATTAAAATTAGAAATATATTTTTGGAAGTATTAAGAAAAGATGGGATGCTATTTTATTTGACCTGTTGAGCTAATTAAACATTCAGTGTTCATAAATTAATGCCAGTAATAAGGCCTATATGGTTTCTCTAATTCTATTTCAACCTACTTATTTACTAATCTAGGTAAATGTTAATATATATTGCTACTCTATATATGATATGCCACACTCTAAACAAATAAATAAGCCCGGTCTATCAATTTTTTTTTTCATAACAATAAAAATGAACTCTGACATCATTATATTGATTAGTATTTACTATTCCCCTGCCATCTCTAAAAGTGCTGAAAACTACCATGTGATAGGCATAATGTATGCTTTTACTGTGTATGTAATGATTAAATAGTTTCTCTAGTAATCAGAATGATTTAGGGAAATGCAGACATGTCAAGCTATTTGCAGTAACTCATCTGTGCCATGTACCCTCATGGCTCAGTAGTATTTTTCCTATGGCATAGGAACAATTTTATTTGTACTAAAGTTTGTTTAGAAATTGTATATTAGCTTCCATAGCCAGCATTGCAAATAATGTTGGATAGCAGGTATTTTGAAAAGATACAGTTAGCCAGTATAATGCATTGGCTCTTCAAAATGACTGTGAAAATCATCAAAAGATTTTAGCGAGTTACACTGAATGAAAATAGTTATCTAAGATGTATGTGTGTGTGTGTGTATTTTCTTTAGAGAGAGACCATGACTGCATGAAAAAAAAATTATATCGTTATAAAGAATTCTGAATGTATGTTTATTGAGTAAAATTATAGAGAGAGACTCCAAGTAGTAAAGCTTTTGGAATAGAGTATACTGGATATAAAATGGCCATAACGCTGTATAGCAATCTGATTTTGAAAGGTAAAATGTTTAAGTGTAGTTGCTTTTGTAGCACCTATTGAAAATCTGCTTTTTCCTTGTCTTCAATGCAAATCTAGGAGAAGAACACAACTTCTTTAAAGATTTTAAGGTTCTACTTTCCATCTTCTTAGGAGCTTGCTTGCTAACTATGCTGACTACCTAGGAGTTGGAAATCCCACACCATTTAGAAGGCACAGATATTTCATCTTGATTTATTTACTTAATGTATTTCCTTTCCCTCTTTGGATCCTTAATGGTAATTATTGTGAGACTTAATAGTCTACCCTGATCATCCATAGGAATGTGTTTGATTGACACCAAGTGTCCTATAGTTCCCCCATGGGAAAATGAAAATAATTTCTCAGATTGCCTAGGAATATAATATTTGTTTGCATTTTCAGATTTTCATCCTGTACAGTCTTCTTACAGATATAACTTACTTTTTAATTGTCCAAGACATACATTGGAATACGTCCAAGTATTATATACACACAGCAGAGAATGCTTGCATTAATACACATATTATGTACTTCAGTGCTAATCTGTTTGTAAAGCATTTCTTTTTTGGTGAACTGTAGCAACAATTTTGGATTTGATGAGATCTTCTATAATTGATAAAGGATGACCCTGAGAGCCCCTATATAGAAATTATGTCATGTGTTTTTTATCCAACCCATCATTTCCTTAGTAGTTTCATACATCGGTAATTTCAGAATGATCTCTTCTATGATGAGAGTTGATTGATTAAATTCATTTATTTTTCTTGGCTTACATACCAAATTCCATGTGTCTGCGTAAACCTAGCTGAAATAATGATCTATTAAGAAATCAAAAAGATTTGCTTAGCATAATCATTTATCAGGACCAAAAGATTCTTCAAAATAAACTATGCTTTAATATGTATGGTCAGTTGTTTTAACTTTTTTATTATTGCAACATTGGTGGATATAGTACTCAAAGTAACAAATGCTCATACTATTGGAATTTAATGGTTAAATACAGCAGGATCAGAATTAATAAATGCCCCCAAAAGCTCACATTTTTAGTATGAATTATATCCAGACCAATCCTTACTTTACTTTAAATAGGTTATACCAATACATGTAGTCCTCAACTTACAACCAATTGAGTCCAAAATTTCTGTTTGCTATGTGAGATAGTTGATAAGTAAGTTTTGCCCTATTTTACAACCTTTCTTGCCACGATTGTTAAATGAATCTGTAATTTTCAAGTTAATAACATGGTTGCAAAACTAATCTGGCTACCCATTGATTTTGCTTGTCAGGAGGTAAAAAAAAAGTGATCATATGACTCTGGGACATTGCAGTTGTCATAAAAATGAGTCAGTTGCCAAATGTCCAAATTTTGATCACACGTGACCATGGGATACTGCAATGGTTGTGTGAATAAATCACTTTTTTCAGGGCTGTTGTAACATCAAACGGTAATTAAATGAAATGTTGTAAGTCTATATAGACCGTTTTCAATTTCAACATGCAGTTTTCTTGAAGAAAACTCCTCCAAAGCTATTTAGAGGAATAACCCCTAAATCATTTCTGAATCTGCATGGTTCATAATTAACCAAATTAGATAAAGTGTTGGGAGGCTATGTAGTATAGTTTTCAAATAGATAAAGTGATGGCTTTTTGTTGGTTCATTCCCTTTGCTTATTTACTGCTGCAACATACATATCTATATTATTGTTGAGCTTTTCTGATTCACGCAGTCTGATTTTTCAAATAATAATAACTCTTGTAGTTACAGATAAAAGGTATGTGCCAGGCAGTACAGAAAAAACTGCAGAGAAGAAACTTGTACATGCACAGGAAAAGTTATTTCCTTAGTTCCATGATAGTAGATCTTTCTCTCTCTCTCCCCACCCCCCTCTCTCTCTCATGCACACACTTTAGAATTTAGCATAAACATGCAGGAAGACAAAAAATAAAAGCATATACAGTTTATTGGCAATTAAAGCATTCATTCATTCACTTTAGTGTTTGAAAGCCTGGGAGAAAGAGATACATCCTTATGGATTTTCTAGAAGTGGAAATCAAATTAAAGCTCTCAAAGGAAGACGGTCTATCCCGTATAAGTTAGATCAGTCTCAATAAAGGGGGTGTTTGCCCTCTCTTTTATATCTAAGAATGGCATCCAAAATCATTTAGCGTTCTACCAGTTAATTCCTTCACCTTACGTTATACCTGGTAAGTAGCACAGTACACGTGATCTGAGCCAAAAGGCCGAGAAGTGGTTGGCAGTTAGCAAGATTGACAATGTAGATAGACATTGTATGAATCTTCTTCCTAACATTAGCAGTTGCATTTTACACCGTATAATTTCTAAACATTTTTCAAAAGTAATATATAAAGTTCATTATAAAAGTCAAGATGGGGGTGTAGTAATCTAGTATATAACTGACACCAGATCTGATGGTTTAGGAGCAACCATAGCTATAGTAGTCATAACTGTGCACATTCAACTGAGCTTTTTGCCAAAGCCACTGCTTGCAGCTGCTTGCAGCTAAAGTATTAAAGTATTAAGAAGTACTTCTAGACTTTATCCCTACCCTTTCAGTACAAGAGAAGACTTATCCAGAAGAGTCTGAAGCTCCATTCCCATGCATATCTGCAAACAACACCTCCATTTTCTTTGGATTTAATTTCAGTTTGGTCTCCCTCATCAAACTCATTATCAAACTCATTCCTTGAAAGTAAATAATAAGTTGCAATAGCAATAGCCTCCTTTGAATACTGATAGCCGCCTATTCCAGATCTGAGTTTTCCCAGTAGTATGACCCAGAAAGTTCACTGTGGATATTGAGCACCATGAGACACAAGATAGAGCCCTAAGGAACACCAGAAGACCGTATATAGGTTTTGAAAACGCCACTTTCTGGATCACGCCTGACAACAAAGGTGAAAATAATTGCAGAACAGTTCCTCCCAAACCCAGTTCTGCCAGATGATGTAGAACAGCGGCCGCCAAACTTTTGGGCACTAGGGACCAGTTCCGTGGAGAGATGTTTTTCTGTGGACTGGAGAGGGCATGGTTTCATGTGCTGCCTGCACCACACAGATGGGGATTCGCTTGTTTGCATGGCCTGGGTTCTGGCATGCTGTGGCCAGTGCAGGTCCAAGGACCAGAGGTTGGTGACCCCTAATTTAGAAGGATGGCATAGTTGAGAATAGTAAAAGTAATTTCATCCAATGAAATCTGAAGCCAGAATGTCCTTCAGAATTCAAATACCTTTATTTACTAATAGTTTACCTGTTGTTTTCAGTTTCCTGCTTGTCTGCCTAGAACAGTGGTGGCGAACCTTTTACTTACCGAGTGCTAAAAAGTACATGCTTTGCATGAGCCATCCGCACTTGTGTGCGACTCCTCCACATGCGCTGCATGTGCAACCGCACCATCTACACATGCATGCAGCTTTTGCACGTGCAGTGCACACAAGCTGCATGCAGGCACTCACCCATACATGAGCAATCATGTGTGCATGCGCAGGAGAGCTCCGAAAACCAGCTAGATTTCCTGCTGTATTCAGCACATGCACAGCAGAGGCCTGAAGACACTGCAATCGTGTATGCATGCACGTGCAATCGCATGTGCATGCTCAGCTGGAGGTAAGTTGGCCGACAGCTTGTGTGCCCAGCAAGATGGCTCCACATGCCACCTGTGGCACCCATGCCATAGGTTCGCCATCACAGGCCTAGAACATTAAGTGAGCATCCAATGATAATGCTTAGTGACATATGCAATAATCAAAGCTAATAATACATATAGGGTTAGCCTCACCACTAGCCTTTCCCAAGGTGCAAATTCTTAGATTTGGACTCAGAATGAATGAGAGGCACTACACTGGAGAAGATTGTAATGGGTTATTTTAGATCTTCTGAAGAAGAAGGGATTAACAAATTTTCATCCTTTTTTGGAGGCAAGTATTAACTAATATGTTAAAAGATAGAGGGCTTGTGGCTGACTTCAGAGTTAAACATATTTTCAGAAAAATACATTAAGTTTAGTTCAAGCCATCAGTAATATTTAAAGACTTGGCTCCTCCTCCAGGAAGTTGAGCAAGTTCTGTTGAGCGGTTTGTAATGTGTTTTTCTGTAATTGGAATTATTTCTGTTAATACCAGACATTTGTTGTTTGGTTTGCTGATTTTTTTTTGAAAGTTTTAATCCTTCCATACTATGCAAAGTCAATTCCATGTGGTCACTGGCTATATAAATTGAATGAAATAATCATAAATGAATGAAATTAGAACTATTGATAACATACACTACACAGTTCAAGTTTCGTTAAGTTTCTAAAAGTACTTTAGATGGTAAACTTCTGCTCTCTTTAAACTGAAATATACTTATAGCTTTATATAGATTTAAAGATGAGTTGACACTGTACGATTCAGGGGTGGTCTATAGACAGCCACAATTGGAATTTTTACATAAAATTAGTCAATTTTTGCAAGCTCCAGTTGTTAATATTGTTTAGGAGAAGCATATATTCAATAAACAAGGGGTAGGCTAATTTTGAAATTTAATTTTGAACATACAAGAAAAGCTGTGCAGCCTTGCCCAGAAAACTCAGGCTGTTAACTTTTCAGTTTAAAATCTATATTATCAGTAGTAGCTGGTTGTTTCATGGGGGAGGGGCTTTTCACCTCTTCATCTGTGATTGGTCTAAGTGCTACATGGTCATAAGGGTTTTATGAGCTAGAATAATACTGCATTTCTATATATAGTATAAAGTAATCTTAATGAATCTGAACAATATTTCAGTAAGTATCAGTATTAATTGCTGCTTAGGGCCCAGCTGAGTATGGGTTTATAATACTTGTTTGTATGTTAACATTTTGAAATATGCAGAACAGGTTTCCCTGTGCTCTACACAGTATCATAGTGTTTTAAACAACATTGTGTCTTCATGAGCAATTTAACACAAACCATTCTGCTTTCAGTATATTTTGTAGTATTGGGTAGACTATTGTTTTGATTCAAGGTCTACTCCAATTGTGCAATGAATTTATGCTGCAAGTCTGCCAGTATTCAAGGAAATTCACATCTTCTGCTCCATCTCGTAAAAGATCACGTGGGTCAATGTAAGCTTTTTAAATAATTGAGGAGTGGAGGGATCCGGCAAAGCAGTAGGTTGAGAGGCAGTTCTTCAGAAGAGATTACAGATGCTTTCCTGAGGTTTTATAATAGGACGTTGTATTCAAAAACTGCTAATGTGAATTGTAATGTACTTTCATGCATCCATATTTTTTTTCTTCCTGTCTTTGTAGCTGCTGTAATACTTTGCCAACAGCTTATTGACTTTTCTTAAGTAGTTAAATAAAGTATAAAAAGGAATGGCTATAATGTTAATTTAACATAATACTCAGCGTTTGCTGAGTTATGAATTTTATTTATCTTTAAATAATCTAGAATTTCAGTGATGTCTGGAAGCCCACATTCTTGATTTCTCTTCTTTATCTTATCATGACTTTGACAATGTAATAAATCAATTTGAGTTACTAAGTTTTCTCCAATATAATCTTGAATCAGGGATTGCTGTGTTAGTATGCTGCAGCAGCTTTTTTTGATTATTAAATATCAAATATCCAAAACCAATTTGAGCTGTAAAGTGAGACTATTGGTAAGGTCATTATTTCAAGCACAGTTCATTATAAATAGGAGGCAGGTACAATTTTTGAGTATTTATGGAAGTTAAGATGCTGACAAGAACTCAGCTGGGAGTTTAGAACTTGAATTTATGAAACAACTAGTTCCATTTAGGGCTAAAACAAAACGAAACTCCCAAGATTTCCTGCCTACTGGAAATTTTTTAAAAATAAATCTGCTTTTACATGTGCCGAACACAAAAATAAATGGAAGAAGTAACATTCTAAACACTGCAATGTTAATTTTTTTACCCACAGATATTGGGAGAAGTGCATACTCTCATCTCTGCTTGCAAGAAAGTGACATTCTGTACCCTTCTAAAGGACAATACATCAAGGCTGACTGTGCAGCTAAATTGAATAGCAGTCGTACCATGGGATGTATAAAATCCAAAAGCCCCTTCCCGCACACTATTCTAGATGATGGAAGCAGGGAAGTCGGCAAATTCGATAGTGGATGTAACCTTGAAAAATCTTCCCTTATTCAGGCAAACTCTGGGATGCCACCTTCAACAAACACTGCAGTGCTGGACTTTGCTCACCGTCTTTCCCTTGAGATTCTGGATCAAGCTGTGAAGCAATGGGCAATAAATGAAAGCAAATACAGTGACATCCCGTTCATAGAAAGCGATGAGCCATGAATTGCAGGACTTGGCTTCCCAACATGCCTATGAGGCATCTCGTGTTTTGGTGCTAGCACAAATAAAGCAACATTCATATGAGAGCAGTTGTGATTTTAAAAGTCATCATGCATACAGCTAATCCTGACTGAGGTAAATTTTTGCCTTTAGTTGTAATAGAACCACAGTGGCATCAAATGGTTCTAGGCCTAGTATGTAATTCAGTATTCTGGTAAGTTCCGTTTCGGTATCTACAGTACAGGAATATAACAATGCAACAGAGCCAAGTATAAGAACCCTTAAAGCAAAATCAGTCCTCCCCCAACCATGAGGAGAGGGAATGTTTGGGTCAGGGTGTCAGAATAGGGTTTTAGCTATATAATTCCTATTGAGCTAAATGGCAGGGGGTGTCAAATTGGCAGCCCGCAGGCTGGATGCATCACACACAGGCCATGCCCACCCCGTAAAGGGGAAAAAACATCGTGAAACGTCACGTGATGGCAACGCGACGCCGCGAGTTTGACACCTGTGCGCTAAAGTATCTTGGGGGAAAAAAGTAAAGGGAAATATTGGTGCTTAACTTCCCTGTTTACATAAAGGGGATTTAGTTACTTAGCATGTGTCTGCACCCTATCAGGGCGTTATGTGACTATCAGAAGGTTTCTTTCCAAAGGCATCTCACATCTTGTTGAAGGGAAACCAGTTATTTTACAATTTTACTTGGTTGAGCATACTAAACTCAGACCAAAGACCTGCACAAGTAGGTTTTATAAAAAGAACATACAAAAAAAGTACATTTAATAGTTGTAAGAAAAAAGTAAATTTTTTTAAAGAAGTAAAATTACAATGATTTTGCAAGTTATTAGCAAAATCCTTATGAAAGTGTACTAAAAGCACTGGAGGGATTATTTCTCTTGATTATGAATTATCAAGGGGACAATAGGGAGAGTAGACAGGGAAAGCAAAAGTGCAGTAACTTGTATATATGGAGAAAAGTAACTACTGAAAATGTGGGAATAATATATTACTTTAGTACTGTATTAAATTCAAAGAAAGCACAGCCTTTATCCTCTTGGTTATTCCGACAATATAATTAACTGTTAAAAGGTAAATTATAATACAGTAATAGCGAACAACTGCTGTTCTTAAACTAAAGTGTATATGATTTTCTCTAAATAAATAACACCATTCTTAGAATAAGAGAGTATATTTTCAGTACAGAATTGAAAGGAGCAAGCCACTTTTATATCAAGGAGAAAGCTATCATTTTGTTTGGGTGTAATTCATTATAGCAAAAATGTCACCCCTAATGGTTTGAAATTACCCATTTCAGATACTTTATAGTGCAGTTTCCCTTTGGAGCAGAATATGTTGTAACAATTCCTTTTTCAACAATATTTGATAAGCACACGCCAAATTGATAATTATTCTGGCAAGTAGTAGAAAGTAATTTGACTTCACTAGAGCCAGAACTCCTTCAGTTCTAATAAATATTCTGTATAACATTATTTCAGTAGTGGGCAAGGCTGAAACACAATTGTACAGTGAAGACTGACTTTGTATTAGATTTTGTAAAAGCCATGCTTATAAAGCAAGTGTTATATAAATGTATCGTCACAAATAGTCTGATAATTATGCCATAAAATCATTGTTGACTCTTAGCAATCACATAAATAGATTTTATCTATGATGAACCTGTCTCTATTGGAATTAACACAATACTTTTAAAAAATTAACTAATTAGGAAAATAATAAGGATACTGGCTGAACAATTTTACATGTTGCAGATTGGCTTGCCAGAAATCTCTTCATTTCCCACTTTTTGCTCTTGAAGAGGTAACAGCCAGCAGTTTCCACAGGATCTTCTCAGAAAGAGAGATGGAGATCTAAATCTCAAATCTAAATCTGGCAATTTGGATCTCTTTATATAGGTTAAATAGGCTAAATTCATTTCATCCCTTATTTAACAACAGTAGCCAATTTCTAAATCATTTGCAGTTTGATTATCATTTAAGTAAGGGTTTAAGGAAGGAAACCAGCATTGTTTTTAATATATGCATTTTCCTTCTAATTAATTGCTCGAAGTTTTGTTTGAAAGAAAAAACCTTGTAACTTTGTGTATTTGTCTGGAACTCTATATGAGAGTCCTAAAAAGTTTGGGCTGTTAAATATTCATATAGCAATTACTCTATGAAGTAAAATTGGCTTGTTTAGATAACCATGTCTAATTGGGAATGAAGATTATACGGTTTTATTTTGTTTTAGACATGAAAGTTCACTCTTATGCCTGACAGAAGAACTTGCTAAAACCTTTCAAAATTTGAGTATGAAAACGCTAAATGTGCTAATAGATAAGATGTTGGGTAGAATGTGGAAAACCAAATACCACTCATGCTACAAACGTAATTGGGACAATTTGCCGCAGCCAACTTGTCATGGCCAACTTGCTGTGGGACAACCTGCCGCAGGACAATTTTAACAATTAAATTTAATTATATAAAATATTTTTTTATTTTATTTTTGTCATTTACATTTCATTTCGTTTCTCCTTTTGCATCCTTTAATTATTCCATTCCATCATTTCTTTCATATTAATGTAACTCTTGGCCTGAAGAGAATTGGCTGTGACAATTTGGCTGTGGTGAATTGTCATAGATGCTGCTATGAAATATATGAATAGTCTGAGTAAAATGAAAAGTGTCTCTGTATTTCTGTTTTCAGATTTTTCAAAAGTAACAACACAATGTTTGGATTAATCAGTCATTTCCTAGTGCTTAAGTCAAAAAGGGCACTTTGAAGCTAGAAAATGACTGAAAAAGGCAAGGCATAGCAAATTAGGCCAACAAGATAATTATCTTTTTACCTGATCATTTTATTTGTCCCTCTTCCAAATGAAAAATGCTTATGGAAGAAAGAATAAAATTCAGCTTTCTAAACAGTGTAAAGAAATGGACAGGTGTGGTGAACATCCCAGCAAACAATAGAAACATTCACAGCAATCTTTGGGTGAGGATTACACATGTATGGGCATTTCCTCTCTACTCACTGAGGCTAGGAAGAATTCCCTTCTATTTCTTAAAATCTTGATTTGAAAGGCTGCGGGTATTTATTACGACTGTATGATGTTCTGTTGTGTCATTGTACTTTGTTACTTCTTCGTGGTTACTGAACACATTTCAAAGGTTTCCCAGTTCTTTTTTTTTTTTTTTTTTTTTTTAGAAAAATCTAAATTCCAATATTATTACATCATTTATTGCCATGGAAACTTGTGGAAGACCTATCTATTCATGAAAAGTTTTATATACAGTTGTGATATAATTTATTGGTTAATCATTAGTTACCTAAAAAAACCCAATATAATTATAATTATAGATTATAGAATATGGTTATGTGAAAAATATAGTATATGGTCATGTGAAAAATAATAAGAATATTAAAATGCTAATAAAATGTAATTCTTGAATAGGACCGTGTAACAAAAGAATATGGGCCTGTCTGGTCTGTGTGCATATGTTGTATGTACAGTAACCCATCTTCTGGGGATTGCTTGCACAATAGCAGGATAGTACTGTTTTTCTTTACAAAATATTTCTAAATCCTCATCTTTCATCGAGTAATAGTTGTTACTTCCCAAAATGTCCACTTTTTAGTCATAAGCATGAGGCCATGTCTATCTTTACCATATAGTTTTGAGTTAATTTTTATTTTGCTCTAGCTGTATTTCACATTACAGTTACTTAGAACTAAACCACTTTCTAGTTGGATAGCCAGAATCCTAATTACAATTATTTATCTTTCTAGGATTTCCTTCTTGATAAAAACCCTAGAACTAGATTATCTAAACCCATTTATTTGGATTTTGGGCTGGGATTCAGTAGAGAGATAGCCCTGATTACACTTGTGGATGGGCTATATAAATGACCTGTAGAAAGAACCAGGATGGTGGTGTTAATTTTCCCAAAAGTAAAGAGTTCTTGCAAGCTGGAATGAACCAGCTGAAGCATACCACTGGAAGGATCTGTCTTCAATTCAGTTCTACCAAGACCAAGTGTTATCACAATCTGGATAGTTCATCTTTAACTCTGACAGGGTAGCGTTTCCGAATCCAAGGATCATATACAATCTGGGAGTATGGACTCATTGAACTGACTGACAGGGTCCATTTCAAGGTGCTGTGTATGATTTATAAAACCCCACCTGGGATAGATACTGGATATTTGAGGGATTGCCTATTTCTTACGGTGTTGGCCTACCTCTCTAGATACCTTCAATTAAATGATGCTACTGGGATCTAGAAATGTACCTTCTCTGCTAAAGTGCCTGGGAATGATGCTCTCCCTTATCTCTGGGTGGATCTCACTGTAATGGAATTCCAGAGGCCTGATTCTTTTCTCAGGATCTGGTCTAGGATGGCTGGACCTACTTGTTGCCTAGTGTTATATATATTTTGTTATGCTGATCAGATTTGTTCTCTTGTTTAATATAGTATATTTTCTATTTTTTGATTATACTATTTATTTTGTTTTCATGAACTAAGTCATTTGAGGTCAGACTCAACTTGTATACAAATGAGATATTTTTCAATCACATTAAGCTAATGGTTTTTGAAGACAATTCTGCATGCGGAGATTCAATCAGATTTCATTCAGGCCTTGTAAGATTCCTAAGCCCAGTATCTATAATATATATTTTCTTTAAAAAGGAATCAGTAACAGTTTAACATTTTAGAAGGGCATCTGAAAGCAATGTAGCTTTTGTTTTTTACTAGCTGCACTATTATCTTTTTAGAGATAGTTTATTTTGCCACAGTTACATGTATTCTTTTTACTTTTAGATTAATCTAGTACCAATGCACTTTCTCTAATATGCAAAACCTAAGCTGGTGAGAAATATAGTATCAAAATGTTGGAGAGGAGCTTTGATTAAAGAAGCATCACGTGCCCCAATTACCACATGCACATGGTCACAGATTTCACTTAGCAGGACTCCTTTCACATATTAGTTTTGTCAGTGAAGTTGAAGTGGTGGAACAGATAGTTTTTTATACCCGAACTACAGGGGACAGTTGCAGAACTAACTACAGTCTGTAGGTAAAAAAAACAAAAAAGCATACAATTTTATATAAAAGAGAATTAAGATATATTGCATCAAGACTCATTTTGGACAGCTGCTCAACTCTCCTTTGAATTAGTGCAGTTCATTTTTGCCATATTTAACTGTCCATATAACATACATTTTTTTTACTGATACAGAGTGTCACGTTTTACATTTAATTTTAACAGAAAAATAAAAATGTATAGGTACCAAACTCCTAGAATCTAGAATGTTTGTCTCTGAAAAATATAAGTCCTCTTCAAAGCATTTCAATCAATTCAATTCTTTTTTTACATGATGAAATAATTTATTGGATTAAATTCATCATAATTTTACTAGGTTACATAATATAGGCTTCGATTTTACATTACTAAAACATTATAATTTGAGGTCATCACTTCCAAGAGACTTAAAGCATGAGTCCAAAAATTCATCTGTTACTTCTTCAAGGACAGCTGGCTTCCATTTAGGGGATTGGTCTTTGTCGATAAGCACTAGTAGGGAAAAACGTTTTCAGTTATTATGCTTTTCTTAATAATCAGAAAGATCATTTTTATATTATTAGCATGTATGAAAGATAAACCATTGTACAGATCAGCACATTATGTACGATTTATGCATTTTCTATAGAAGATGGAACAGATTCATTGGATTTCTTTAATAGAAAAGTACTTTATATTCCCATCTCCTGAAAACAATGACTGAGACTCCAACATTAAAGCATTTATTTATTTAATGGGGTTTTTTTGTGCCATCCCATTAGAGGCATTTTATTATTTGTATTCCTAATCTAGTGAATTTCTGTCAGAAAGAGCAGTAATAATAAATGATTGTTTTTAAGCCAAACACCGACAAATTATTTAATATAAAATACTCAATCTCAACTCAGTCTCAGTGGTAGGCTAGTATTTGTGCCTCCCCCACACTGCATGTCCTTAAGGATCTCCTCCAAGCCCTCTGCAGCTATGTTTCAATGAACTCAAAACTCCTCATACCCTGGAAGGTACACTGAGCCTTCTAAAATACTCTCCAAGGCTAAGCTACGGAACTTATACTCGCCAGTTATGACACGCAAATATGCTTCTGTTTAGTATCTTCTGTTATAGATTTTGCACTGGCAAACCATATGCCTGGAACAATCTTACATACTAGCACACAGAATGTTATTTTTCTTAGAGCAGTTCAATTTTGCATATTGCTACCCATTCTGCTACCCAGCGAAATAAGAAGCAATATGCTTGATGTTCTGAATAACTGTTAACTACGGTATTTTAATTATTATTTTAATTATCTTATTTTTATTAAACTATTTTAATTGTATTAATTTTAAGCAATTAGTAATTAGTTAATTATTTTATTTTCTACTGTCATCTTTATCACTTAATATTACTAAAACTGTCTCAAATAAAAAGAGGTCTCCGGATAATGTATTTTACAAATATCCTAGAGAAATATTGTGTCCAAAGAGCATTCCTTGACGCCAATAACATGTCTGAATTAATAGTTTCTGAAGAATCTCACTAGGTATGCATTGTAATACACTTGAAATGGGCACTCTGGCTTCAAATTTTACCTGCTCGGACACCTTCATAGAAGTCATGGCCTCGCTGTAAGATAAAAGAAGTCATTATGGCAATTTCCCAGAATATTTGAAATATATTTCATTCCCATAGCACTTTTTCACAAGAAAAATATCTTCCAATAGGAAAGATAGGGATCTGTAGGTCAGGATTGAATTGTTGGAGTCCTTGATGTTCTGTGGAATTGTTTGTTTGCTTGTAGATGTTTCATTAGCTGTTGCTTAGTTGGGTAATGAAATGTCTGCGGGCAAACAACCAAGACAGAGAACATTAAGAACTCCACAAACAAAAATATCTTATCTAAAAGCCACTTTCGTATATTGATTTTCAATCTGGTAACATTTGTTGTTCACATCTTTGAGATTCTGGGATGAGATCCCTAAGGAAGTGTGAGATTTTGCACAGGATCAGTGGGAGGGTTGTTCGATATTAAGATTACTACTTGAAAACAAGCTGTTGATGGTTTTTCACTGTTGATTTCTGAGTTCATGTACAGAATGTGAGTGAATAGCAAAGCTCACTGGTGATGAATAAGCCGAGTCAGTGGAGAACTGATGGAATGTGCACCTTCAAATGAAATTATTTCATTCGGAGTGCATTCCAGATGATAATGCTAGAAGTTCATCTGGCAGTATGAGAGATAGCAGGAAAGGACTATAATGGACATTGCATTACCCCTGCAGAATGAGTCTTCATTGAGTATAATGATGGAAGTTGTATTAATATGTAAACTAGATGAGACAGTTGGTGTAATGATTAAAATATCAGGTTAAAAACCAGGAGACTGTAAGTTCTAGTCCTACTTTAGACAGAAAGCCAATTTCAGATACAAAGCTACAGAGCCAGGTGACCTTGGGCACTCTCTCTCAGGCCTAGGAAGGAAGCAACAGCAAACCATTTCTAAAAGACTTGTCAAAAAACTGCAGGGACTAGTCCAGACAGTCACTAGGAGTCAAAAACTGATTTGGAGGCACAACAACAATAAGAATAGCAACAATAACATGAATGTACTCTATCAATCAATGGGAGACAGAGGAAGGAGAAAATGTTTTTTCTTTGCCTGTAACATAGCAACAGCTTTTGAATCTCTTGAAAGATGCAAGTATAGTCAATATAGAATGCTAAAGCTCGACATGTTCAGAATTATAGTGTAGTCTCAAGTGAGGTGGGGAACCAGGAACAATGGATAACAATGTTTTGATTGAGCTAGAAACTCAAAATTACTTTCAGGAAAAAACACACATGCATTTTTATTTGAGTGGAACACAGCTTTATGAAAGATACATACAATGGGGTCATCCTATAGTGTATCTGCTTTGTTATGTATGTTGATGAGATAACAGGAAGCAAGGACACTTTCTAAGGTACAATATATGATTGTTAATCCCTCAAAAGGTTGTTCTTCATCAGCACTTGACAAATCGTAAGGACTTCACTGAAGTGACAATGGCAGTCCAGGTTGCATTAGACCTTGAATTAATCTTTGTAAGTTCTTTTATACATTTGTGGGAAGGAGAAAAGAGAAAAGAGATTTCTCCTACACAAAGCCACAGAAAGTTGTAGCTGCTGAAAAATAAAGCTTAAGCAAAAGAATACAAACTCTTTCCCCCCCCCCCCCAAAAAAAAAGTAGAGAAAGTACACCATTCAGCTTAATGTCATTTTCCCCACAGCCCACAAGGCAGTGGCAACATCAGACGCCAATAGGCCAAATGCATCTTAAATGTGGATGTTTTTGTGACTAAAGTGTGATTGCTGTGGACCCTTCACATCTTAGCTATCACCCTCTTTATTAAGGTTAATATGAAACAATGCTGAACAGAGCCAGTGAAAAGAACAAACCCTGTAACCTGCGCTGCAAAGAAAATGCTAACATTTAAAATCAATGGTATAAAACGTAATTAGTGAGATCTTGGAGGTCAGTCGCAAATAGAAAGCTAATTCCCATTTAGGAACAGTAAAATAGAAGAAAAAAAAAATCTGACATTATGGTATAATGCAAGGAGGGCAGTTTGTCTACCTTTAGCTAAAGGGTTTAACATCCCTTATCTAATATGTTCACAGACAACAGTATACAAAAATAGAATGGAATAGATAACAGAATTCCTGTTCGTATTTTTAGTGCACTATAGGAAATACCAGCAGTCCTGCTGTAAGCCATACTTAGTGAGATAAAATAGACTTGCTCAGAAAGTGCCAAAATGCAACACTTCTTACCATGCACGCTTGGCTCAATCTGTATTCCATTGTGAATACATTTTGCAGGTTCAAAGAAGCTCCCTCTTTAAGTTGCCGGAAAGTTATCTTGAGTGAAGTTGGGGACATTTTAGCAATTGTCTGCAGAGGGGAAACAAAACCAAACAGCTGATGTGTGTATTTGATTTTAAAGAAGAGAAAACGCAAATTAGTTTCAGGTCAAAAGATAAAGTAACAAGTAAATTAACCATACAAGATAGAAGTAAAGATAACATCCTAATAAAATTGAAACTCCTGAAAGACATACATTCAAACAATAATTTTCAATCATGAAATAAATACTCTTCACCTCATCCTCATCTAAAGCTCTTTGGTTTATTATTTTTCTCATAATGGGTTAATAATACTGTAATTCTTCTCATAACTTTTGGCTCAGTCACATAAGACAGCTATATTATGATGGCATAAAGAAGGACTCTTACAAAAGAAATAACACATTTGCAGTTGATTCTTAAATAACTGCTTTAGTTAATGGAGCTCTGGATCGTGTACAGGGACAGAACTTATTACGTTCCATGTGCTATTTGTCCCCTCAATATATAAACATTTATTGGATGCGGCTTCCTCAATTTCAGTGGCAAACTATGAAAAATGTGTGCGTACACACA